>JBBPUC010000014.1:0-142325 GCA_038094375.1 Tubosaeta aff. heterosetosa
TCATCATTGCTCTTCCGAACAATACTATACATGTCTTTGATGTCGAACGCAGCGAAGTCCCTGCGTGGGCACACGATCTTAACTCACGCATCCCAAAACAACTATTCAGTACACCAGACCCTGTGTTAGGCATTATCTTTGAGCCGACCCCGGTAGCCCCACCTATCTTGGTAAATGGCGATATCGATATGGCCGACCGCTCGCAAGACCCTGGACCGCGTTCTACCGCGTCTTTACAGAGAGAAGCCATTCTCTGGGGCTCCTCCTGGCTATGTAAACTCAGGCTTGACTGCCTAAGCGGACACACAGAACCGCGCAAACGCCGCAAATCTGAGGCGAGATATCCACCACAAGGGTACCAAGTTGCCCCAACCCACGCCCCACGCGCGGACACACAAAATAGTGCCTATGACGCGCGAAATTTGCGGATAGTAACGCACTATCGGCCTATCCTCGCACTGGATTTTGTGGGCCCAGGGGAGATGGTCCTGATAGAGAGACCCCTGGTAGATGTGTTATCAAAGCTCCCACCGGCGTTTTTCAAACCCAAGTATGGGGAAACATGATCATGTAGTTGGCAATATGAAATACGTATTAGTGTCGTGTTTGGAGTTTCTATTGACCCTGAGACAAGGGGGAAACCCCGCAAAAATCCGGAAGAAAGGAACCCGAAATATAAGCTTCACCGGCAGTGTGAACAGAAAGCATCTACAGTCAACAATCGGATATACAGTGCAAATGTTTACCGCATCGCGGCTTCTCTATCTTGTTTTTTGTCTTCCCTGAGAGAAATGTTTCAAATGAATTCGAGCAATTAGATGACAGGCGTACTCAGCGTTGAGAATGGAGAGGTAAAGCGTCCAGAAAACACCACATGCAGACTGGAATGGTATTCTATATGGTAAAGGCATAAATCGGAAATTTATCAACTGTGGTCGTGTCAGACTGAACGCAGTGATAAGCTTGGAGAATATACCTGCGCTAAGGGCCAGATTTTCCAGTTTGTCAGTAAAGCAGTGGTGTACATGTCAGCATATTTGTCCCGCATTTGACAGTTCGTCCGGCCCTCCATGATACCAATAGAGCCAATAAAGATTGCAAGCTATGGAGTGAGATGAAAAGGGTCTGTATAAGCAACTAAACAAATAACATACGCCCAGTGGGGCCCTGAAAATTGCTACAGTCAGAGAGGCAAATTCGGATAGACGGCAGGGGACTCACATCACGAATTGGTCTGCAGCAACTCTTTTTGACAAGGCTTTGAGGCTGACTCTGTGAATACGCCGCCTACGGAGGGGAAACTTGCGTTCGAGGAAAAGATTCCACCTGCCCAGTAGGGGGCCTCGGAAACAGCGGGTTCAAGGTTTACTCGCAAAGGAAAGGCAGATTACATACTTATGCCGACACCAAAGCAGAAGAAACGGAGGGTGCGGGCAGTGTCCCACCCTGGCCGATGCTGGTGATCTTCAGAGCGCTGGGGAAAAGGATATAGTTGAGCGAATAGGGTGTGGAAGGGCGAGACGCGCACAGCATTCTGAGAGACCTGAGCGACGATGTCGCCCAGCGCGTTGAGAGTACCACCTGTGAGGGCAAGAGTGCGGTTTGGGTGGGTATCAAAGAAATACTGGTACGTCCTCGCAAGGGTGACCGTCGTCGCCATAGGTGTTGACCAAGGAAATGCCGAACTACGGCACGATATGAATTTCTCATGATATCATAAAATCAATTCACGTGACTAGAGTTACTGCCATCATGTTCGCCTCGTCGCCGTTATATGTACCATCCCCGTCGACGAGATATCCACTCACAACGACATTGGCAGTCCCACGGACCTCTCGGGCAGCACTGGTAGCCAACCAACCCGCCATCGAGCTGGATTCAGATGTGTATATCTTCTTTGACGTCAAATTACACTGGCATCAGTCCATAGACAAGGTTGACCATGGTGGGCTCGTGGTGATCTCCGGCGAAATAGGTGCAACATTTCTAGACCTACTCTCCAAACATCATGCAGATGACTATTCACTAGCCCATGGTATACTCAAAAAGTATATGTAATTCTTGCGCTTTACAGAAGCTTGAGGTGGCCAGTAGCTTGGTTGATAAGTCCTACTGGCGCTAGAGAGCTTTTCATCAGCACTCGACACAAGCTACCTCATAAGCAGACCATACCAGGACCAATTCCAAGCACTGTGCGCGACCCTGCCGCGACCTGCGTACGCCCACTAGAAGACCATGATATAAGCATACATATTGTACCACAGAAGTAGAGCGTACGCGTCTTGTATCGACCGAGCACATAAATTCAGGCTCTTTGCAATTGCCTCCAGCTCTAATAGCTCTTCTTCAGAGGATCCTCTAAGGGCGATTTTTGCTTGTCTGCTCAAATTTATCTTCAATAAAGTCAGGCGGTTCATCAAACGTACCCCGTGCGTTCCCAGTGTTGGACGAGCTAAAGATGTTTTGGAATAGGTCACGGATCAATGAATACTGGAAACATACCTTTGGGTTCGTTCTCATGAGTGCCTTGTAACATGCCAAGGTCGCGTGACTGGAAGATTGCAAGTCAAACGTAACGATCTCTCAACCAAATGGTGACATACCCGCACCTGAGTTCTTAGGGTCATATCAGAGAACATGAAACCGTCACGCACTGTGCTGCAATTTTTCCTTGGGTCATCTTCAAATCCGTGCGCACAACCAATACCTGATTATCGTACCACATCAATGAATAAATTCTCGGCCGGAAACAGAGTAAGCCTACGAGCTTGCACTGCTCCATCGTTCGTGGTGTTACGGATGAGAGATCACCGTCGGCTAACCCCTCGTCATCGTCATCGTCTGGTTGCGTGGAACAACGAGCTTTCTTGCTGCCAAAGTGTGTGCCAAGACAGAACGCCAACCCCAGCGTGATACAGGCTGGGACTACGTACGAGAGCACTTTTATGTCGTGAGGTGTCAGACTAGCCGCAAGAGCACGGGTAGACATGAATGCACGAGTACGCACCCGAGTGTGAAGTAGCAAACATGGAATCTGACAAGCGGCTGTTGCCGACCACTCGATAAGGGAGCTCAGATTTTTGAAGACAACTTCAATGACGGAACAAACACCACAAGAAAATGTCGCTGGAAGAGAGCCATTTTCATCCCTCGATCTCTCAGAACATACCAGCAAAGCGCTTGAAGACATGGGGTTCAAGACAATGACGCCCGTACAAGCCAAAGCAATTCCACCTCTCCTCGCTGGGAAAGACGTCCTTGGTGCAGCACAAACTGGCTCTGGAAAGACCCTCGCCTTTTTGATCCCGGCCGTTGAGCTCCTACATCGCATGAAATTCAAGCCGAGAAATGGTGCTGTAGAGTCTTACGAGGGGTGTTAATATTGATCAAGTTTCACAGGCACTGGCATCATTATCGTTTCCCCAACACGAGAGCTCGCCTTGCAAATATTCGGTGTTGCAAAAGATTTGATGGCATATCACTCACAAACCTTTGGTATTGTCATAGGCGGCGCAAATCGTAGGGCAGAGGCTGAGAAGCTAGAGAAGGGCGTCAACCTCCTAGTAGCAACACCAGGTCGTTTACTGGATCATCTTCAAGTGAGCGAACATCATGAGGCTTTATCAGCAAGCACTTATAAAGGCAGAATACCAAAGGATTCGTCTTCCGTAACTTGAAAGCGCTCGTCATTGATGAAGCAGATCGAATATTAGAGATCGGTTTCGAGGAAGAAATGAAGAAAATCATTGCGGTCCTTCCGAACGGTATTGTTCCATGAAATTCCCGTTACGTGAGCTCATTTTTATTCTTGGTAGATGGCCGACAGTCCATGCTGTTTTCTGCGACGCAAACTACAAAAGTTCAGGACCTCGCCCGAATATCACTGCGCCCTGGGCCTCTCCATGTCGACGTGGACAGGGAGGAGGAGACGAGTACAGTCTCTACACTAACTCAGGGCTACGTTGTGTGCCCATCCGACCGTCGCTTCCTACTTCTATTCACATTCCTCAAAAAACACTTGAAGAAGAAAGTCATCGTCTTCTTCTCTAGCTGTAATTCCGTCAAGTATCACGGCGAACTGCTGAATTATATCGATGTACCAGTACTAGACCTACATGTATGGTTCTCTCGACGAACTTTGTAAACCTGTCTGACCGCCGGATGATACAGGGGAAACAAAAACAACAAAAGCGTACGAATACGTTCTTTGAATTTATCAACGCAGAATCTGGCATTTTACTCTGTACCAATGTCGCCGCTCGTGGACTCGATATCCCTCGTGTAGATTGGATTCTCCAATACGATCCTCCAGACGATCCAAGGGACTATATACATCGTGTGGGGCGTACGGCAAGAGCCGGGAAGGTTGGCAAGAGTCTGCTATTCTTACTGGAAAGCGAGCTGGGTTTCCTGCGGTATCTGAAGGAAGCTAAAGTGCCTCTTAACGAATATACTTTTCCCGCGGACCGGATCTCTAATGTGCAGAGTCAGGTACGTCGCCACAGGATCATCCGTGCGTTTGATTTCAACGTGATACGAAACCTAGTTGGAAAAGCTATTGCAAAAGAACTACTTTCTACATCAATCCGCAAAAGATGGTTTCAGATCATATCTTCAGGCATATGCCTCCTACTCGCTCAAGAAAATATTTGATATCAATGCCCTCGACCTTGCTAAGGTTGGAAAATCGTTCGGCTTTGCCGTTCCACCCCGCGTCAACATAAACCTTGGTGGCGGAGGCGGAAAATCGAGTGCGGGAAAAAAGCGACGACGGGAAGAGGGAGAGGAAGAAGAATGGGAAGATATGCCACTTGGGGAAGGCGCAGAGAGTGGTGAAGATATGGATGTTGTGGAGACCGAAGATGTAGGTGAGCGGAGAAATATACCGAAACGACAAGGAAAGGAGCGACGAATAGAAACATTAGGGAAGAAATCAGTGGACAGGGAGAGATATAGAAAAGGCAAGGAGCGGAAGAAGGCGAAAGCATCAGGACAACAGTGGAGCCGGTGATGCATGTCGTTTCATTGCAATCTATCTGTTCTTCATGATCCGATCCCTTCCGGTCGTACACGGTAAGAGCGGAGAACGCCAAGCATACCAATTGTTGGAATGTCCCCACTTAGCGAGCAGGGGGAGTAGATTCTGACATGCAATAGCCAGCGTCAAATAACTATCATTGGTCCAGAGAAGGGAGCTGATCCACCCTCCTTCAGTCTCGCGTGTTTGCCCTTTTCAATTCACATAATATAGATACGCAGCACAGTGGGCGAGGGATTCGGGGTACATTAGCGCTTGCGCAAGTGCCAAAACGGCAACGAAATAGATGAAGCAAGAATTTCAAAGGAATCAGCAACTTACGCTCTAATACGTCAGTGGGGGTACGGCGAGCCTCCGAAAACTAGGGGGAATAGTCATGAGACTGCCCAGTTCAAAAGTGGATTGTTCGTGACCTATTCCTAAAGGAAAGAATACTGTAAATATTCGATCAAATCACCATTTAATGTGTCGCGGAAGGGAAACCAACCGCCGCCGTGAGCTTGTGCTCCGACAGCAACCTTGACGATGATGGACGACGATTGCGGTAGAGAATTGCACATGTACGGGAATCTCTTGCGAGGCTATTGATATAAGGACAGGTCTGCTCACCGAATTCATATGATACCCACTGGTCGACATCATTGTTACCGAAAACCAACATGACAGAAGAAAAGTACGACGCAATCATCGTTGGCGCCGGGTTCGGGGGAATTTATCACCTTATCCACTTGCGGGACATCGGCTTGAGATGCAGGCTGATCGAAGCTGGGTCCGACTTCGGAGGCACCTGGTTCTGGAACAGGTATCCTGGCGCTCGCGTGGACAGTCATATCCCCATCTACGAGTTCTCGCGACCTGATTTGTGGAAGGAATGGACGTGGACCGAGAAGTTTCCAGGGTGAAAGGAACTACAGGCGTACGTCAAGATGTTAGTTCACCCTTAAACTGTGCTCACGTGCACTAGGTATTTTGCGTACATTGACAACAAGCTCGATCTTCGCAAGGATTGTCAATTTGACACGACCGTAAAGCGGGCGTATTGGGATGATCGACTGCACCTCTGGTACGTTACAAGTAACGGGCAAGATGGCGTATACAAAGCTGTAGCACGTCATCTGATCCTGTGCATCGTTAAGCTACCACAATTACCTTTGTGTTCCACGACCAATGATCGTATAGGGAACATTATCCAAACCGTATACGCCACAGCTGAATGGACTTGGAATATTTCGCGGCAAATGGAGCCACACTGCGCGCTGGCCCAAGGAAGGGATAGATACAGAGGGCAAAAGAGTCGGGGTGATTGGAACAGGAGCAAGTGGTGTTCAAGTGATTCAAGAGATTGGGCATCACGTACGCATGAATCGCCTGTTCATCATATTAACCTATCGGTCAATGGACTAGGTCGAACACCTTACCGTATTCCAACGAACTCCGAACCTCGCGACGCCCATGGGCCAGTGCCGAGTCAATAAGCAGATTCAGGACCAGCGCAAGCAAGAGTATGAGAATCTCTACCGGAGGCTTCCTACCACATATAGCGGAACGAACCACGAATGGATTCCACGCTCAATGATGATGGACGGCGAAGCAGAGAGACAAGCGACGCTTCAAGCGTTATGGGACCAAGGCGGCTTCCATTTCTGGCGTATGTCATCCGAAGGATACTAGCGCAACCACTGATGCAAAGGATAATGCTCAGTTGCCAATTATCAAGACCTCCTCCTTGACAAGGACAGTAACGACATTGCATATGCATTCTGGAGGAGGAAGGTTGGGGAGAGGATCAAGGATCCTAGAAAACGCGAGCTGTTAGCACCCGCGATTCCACCACACCCATTTGGTTGCAAGCGTCTATCCCTCGAGCAATGTTTCTACGAGGTTTTCAACCAGGACAACATTGACTTGGTCGACATTAATAAGAATCCTATCGTCGAAGTCACACCCTTTGGTGTGAAAACAATGGAAAGGGAGCATGAGATGGATGTACTAATCCTTGCCACTGGTGCGCAACCTGGCGAGACAAGGACAAGACGTATGGCTGAAATACGCACGCTTAGGTTTTGACACCCATACGGGCGCGTTCTTCGACTTGGACCTACGTGGGGTGGATGGTGAGACGATTCAGGATCACTGGAGAGAAGGCGCAATCACCTAGTGAGTTCTCGAATTCGATTAGCCATCTGGCATTTCAACCCGACGCCTTGTTGAAAGCTTAGGAATGACAATCGACAACTTCCCAAACCTGTACTTTGTGTATGGTCCGCATGGACCGATCGCATTCTGCAATGGGCCGACATGTGTGGAAATCCAAGGCTCCTGGATCGTCCAGACGATCGCATACGCTGTCCGGAATGGGGTCACCAAACTCACGGCCACCTCTCATGCCGCTCAGAGTTACAAGAAACACATCCAGGCGCTCTTTGATGCCACGCTCTTTCCACTGGCCAAGGGTTGGTACAACGGGGCCAACATCCCTGGTAAGAAACGCGAGGCATATGATTACGCCGGGGGGGTTCCAGCCTACAAGCAGGAGATCATGGAAGAAATCAAGCTCGGGTACCCTGGATTTCAGAAGGAAACACTAGAGTAGACTGTAGCCTTACGCGTACACCTGCCCTAAAGTCACCTGCAGCGTGGTTAGCTGGTTTAAGTACAACCCTCACAGCAAAATTTCTATCTCGTCTATCTTGCACTATTCCTTTGCGTACTGCACTCATGGCGACGACTCAGGTAGCCATTCCACCCTTGCTTTCCCCGTCATCCTTACTGACATGAGCCTTGTCTACGTGGTTGCGTGTGAAGCACTATCTATGGGCAGGTGGTCATTTCTTACTTCTAGTGGCAGCATTGCGATACTTTATTGCGTCTGCCACCTTCACGACTGTCTCTGCGTGGTGGTATAAAGGTATACTGCCCTCGCCTAATCTGGATGGCAAGTGCCTAACTGGTATCTGCAGTCGGTTTTTTGGGTGCACTCGTTAGCTATGCGATCGTATGCTAGTGAGTAGCGCGGGTTCTGCGTGGTGCCTGTGTGGCGTCGTACTGACGATGTCCGCATGTTTTCAGTAAATCACTTGGGGTGAGAGCGGATGCCTGTTTGTCGCGTGTTTGATGTTTACACACCGGGTGCCCTAGACGCCGCGGCCTAACCTGGCGTTTGTGAAAAAAGCAGCTACAGATGAGGTGGGTCCGCAGAATCGATATGGAACACGAGCTGACGTGGATGGTGTAGAACGTCCAGTACTTCATACTCGCGTTCTTCTGGTGGAGCTCCAAGCCAGTTGCCAGTAAGTTTGCATGCGATATGATGGTAGTGTAGCTCACGAGTCTCGTCACGCAGTCGCTTTGACGCCCTACTTTGTGTTTTCTCTCTTTCATGCTCTGACGTTCACACGCACGACATTGATGTCTCAGTATCTTCCCCCGGGTCCTCCTGCCACTGCTGGAGGGCCTGCTCAGCCTCATCCTCTTGCAAAGCGATTACAGGTTTGGGTAAAAAGTAGGTGCTATGACGCGGCTGCGGATGATTACTAAGTTGTATTTACGACAGACAACTATGACCCTGCCATGCGAGTAGTTGCATTCGCAGAGTTGTTCATTTTTTTGCGCGTTGTAATTGGGGCACTTTTGTTCTGGAACTCACTGTTGGCGCCGGTGATCTACGCCCACTTTTTGCGCCAGCGATACTACCAGTCCGCGTTCACACGCGAGGCGGTTTCATACACCGATGGGCGCATCTCAGCCACTCTGGCGAACCCTGCCGTGCCGCCTGTCGTGGGGACCATGTGGACTAAAGCTCGGGAGGTTACGATCAAGTGGGGAGGGAGTGTCATTGAACCGAGGAGGGAATAGACGCATTTTGCTAACTGGACCTGGCAAGTACTTGTCGACAAAATCGTATATTTTTCGCGCTTTGTTTTAAATATTTTAAATTCTTGTTTTCGATAAACAAGGACATACAAAGTGTGCCGGCCGAAGCAATATTTAATTAATAAGGAAAGTGGTTTTCTGCGCTTGTTCATGTCTCGAATACCCGTCCCGATGCAATCCTCCGCTGACCGTTCCTCCTCGCCCGTCCCCCACAGACACCCGTCCTCCATGTCCCATTCCACCCTCTCCTCCGCCCCCTCCCTCTCCGACACGAGAAAGAAACAGTCCAAGCGCGACGAGGTCCGTCCATCTGTCTTCCTTTTTCTTCTCTCATCCTCTACAGGCAATCCGCAAGAAAATCGAGTCCGAACTTGCCCGCAAGCGCACCGTCTCGACAACATTTCACACCGGTCGCAGCAAGCGTACTTCAAAGCCTGCGGTAGCGAAGGGAACAGTCGCCGCCCTCAAGCCAAGTCCCGCCCTCACCGTTCCCGAGAACATCACCGTCGCAGAAGCTAGTCAGCTATGTGCGGCCAAGCGCACCGACTGCGTCCTTGTCGTGGACGATGAAGAGGGTCTGAGCGGCATATTTACGGCAAAGGATTTGGCATACAGGGTATATCTCTCGTACACGCACACACCCGTGACGCGCCGACCATACCTACTAGGTCACTGCAGAGGGCCTTGATCCTCACTCTACGCCTGTTAGCAATATCATGACCCGCAATCCTATGGTCACCCGTGACACCACCAGCGCAACAGAGGCCCTCCAGCTTATGGTCCAAAGACACTTTCGCCATCTGGTCAGTCACACCATAAAACTAATTCGCTCATCTTACTCCCCTTTTGCAGCCGGTTTGCAACGAGGAAGGAAACGTCGTTGGTCTGCTCGACATAACAAAAGTATTCCACGAGGCGCTCAACAAGGTCGAACGCAGCTCTTCCGCGTCCGAGAAGCTTTATAACGCGCTTGCTGGCGTGCAGTCAGAGCTTGGTCCTGGCATGGCTTCAAATCCTCAAGCAGCCGCTATGCTCGCATATGTTGACGCGCTTCGTGAAAAGACCGCGTTGCCCGATCTGACTACAGTCATGGACTCGCGCACACAGCCAGCTACAGTGACTCCCAGGACGACAGTTCGTGATGTTGCAAAGCTGATGAAAGAGCGCAAAGTGACTGCCGTTTGTGTCATGGAAAATACCCCAGTAGCCGACACGGTACACCCCAAGATCGCTGGTATCTTCACCAGCAAGGACATAGTCCTTCGGGTAATTGCTGCCGGCCTGGATGCAGGGATTTGCAGTGTCATTCGTGTCATGACTCCCCATCCTGACGTTGCGCCTCCAACTACTACTATCCATGACGCACTCAAGAAGATGCATAGTGTGTACAGTTCGTCCTGAGCTAATTTCAACTGATGCACTTGTCTGTAGATGGCCATTACCTCAACCTTCCAGTTGTGGAAGCCGATGGACGGCTAGTGGCTATTGTCGACGTCCTCAAACTTACTTATGCTACTCTTGAGCAGGTTTGTGACGTTCCGTCAGCTCCGTACTTTATTGACTTGTAGTAGATGAACGCAATGAGCACCGAGGCAGCCGGTGAAAATCCTGACACGGAAGGTGGTCCAATGTGGGGTCGTTTCTTCGATTCCATCGGTGGTCACGATGATACAGAATCGATAATATCTGGATCGCACGTCCCCACAGATGGTCACTCTATTTCTGCACACAACCTTTCTCGCATACAGCAGTCACCTTACCCAGAAGTCCATCCTAACGACTCCGCTTCTGTTGTTGATGACGATCATGAGTCCGCTCTTGATGCGTACCCCCGCAAAAAGGGCGGGCACAACATCCCCAGCATCATTGGTGCAACATCTACAGTACCCGTCGACGATGGCACCTACGTTTTCAAGTTCCGCACACCAGGTGGTCGAACACACCGTTTCCAAGCTAGGCATGATAGTGTCGAAATGCTCCGCGAGATCGTATCTGGCAAACTTGTCACCGACCCGTTCTTCTCCTCGCACAGTGGAGATCCCGAGCAAAAACCCGACCCAAAAGATTTTACACTATCCTACACTGACGCGGATGGGGACACAGTACTGATCACGAGCGACAGTGATATTGCCGATGCTGTCAAGATTGCGCGAACGGCGGGCTCGGACCGTGTTGTTTTGTTCATCCAAGGTGGTAAATACTGGGAAGAAGCCGTTGCTGAGAAGACAGAAACAAAACCTGCCGAGGTCACAATTCCGCAAAAAGAAGAGGTTCAAGTGACCGAGGCTGCTCCGGAAACACCCGTCGTGCCTTCACCTCCTTATGTCCATGCACCCCCACAAGAACAGGAACTCGTGTTTGGTATTCCCAAGGACCTGTTGCTTCCTGCGAGTATAGGTGCTCTTGCTGTCGTCATTCTTAGTATCTTTACAATCTCACGTCTGACACGCGACTAGTAAAAGGAGAGCGTTGGTTGTCCATTCCTCAAATCTCCCATCTTATTGTTGATCGGTGTTACCCTTCGATGATATTTTACTGGTTTGTGGGAAGCATGGAGGTTTTTATTTTGTTTTCTACCGTACATGTTGCATCTATCTCACCGTCTCACTCGTTTCATATATACTTACGACTCCGCATGATGTTTACTTCCAACGAAACCACGACAAACCGCCGACTGATCGGTACCTACCTTTGAAGTTGGTTAGTTCAGGTTCAATCCCACCCACTGCGTCCTCCAACCGCAGCCCTCGAATAGGACGTTATTTAACTGCTTTGAGGACGTTTGTTGGACGTTTAGTTCGCTTACAATGGACTTGTTGAAGTTCCTTTACGCTCGTCTTCACCGGCTTGAAACTTTTGCTTGGATGACCAATGCAGCATTATGGGTGTACATACCGGTAGGATGTCTTTAACAACATACGTTGTTCTGAACTTTAGGACAGGATCATTGTGACCTTGTCACTGCTCACTTGTAGGTGACGGCTGGCAGCATTTTTACTCGTGCGAGGTGTAGTACACTACTTTTGTGTTCTTCCGACGCCATACCGAAGTCTCCATTGTGTGTGTTACGCGCAGGCTGGGAAAGGCACCCATTATGCCTAGATACGTAGTGCAACTTTCTAGGGCTCTACTCGCTTCCGACCACCTCACGCGAGCATCAGCGGGCGTTTTCCTCGTGCAATTCTAGAGATAAAACCTGTGCACTCAGTAAGTATACTGGACGTCAGTTACATACGTCGCGCCTTGCGTCTCGCGGCTGGGTGATCCGACGTCAGCATGCCTTGGAGTGCCATCTAAGGCTACCCTGCAACTAACAGATGATTCAAAATCTTTGATGCAATCTACCCCGGATCTGTTCTTTTTGTAAGGTTCTCGGCACTCCACCATTCAGTGCTGTAAACGTTTGTGGAGTGGAACAAATGCTCATGCTTTTAGACGCTCGTTCTGCCGACCCTTCTGTTCTTTCTCCTCATGGCAATGCCTATATAACCGTTGTGGTTTACTCCTCACGATGGCCTGTGCCCTACCATGCAACCGCGGACTCTGCACACCCTTGAACTCTCCGTGGCAATCATTGGCCAAACCTTTATACTCGCCGCTGGGTAGGGTTTCCTCAGCCCCATTAATTTGGCCTGTAATCCTCTCGTCCTTCCTAACTATGTCGCTCTCCTCGTCCGATCCAAGCCGGCCGAAACAACTTGGCTAGTCACACTTATACCTACCGTATTGGCCATCGCGACCGCCACGTAGGGTTCATCAAAATTTTATGTGGCTTGCTCTCACTTTGGTTCATGTTACCTAGCTTTCTGTCGATTTCTATCAAAGAAGCGCTGAGGCATCGTATGCACAGATCAATTTCATTAGTACAGCTTAATGGTGGGATCGCTTTGGCCAGAGGCTCGTTTTTGATTAACTCTCGTCATCTGGTCCCAACCTTGATAACCTTGGTTGTATTTGGCTTGACAAGACTATTGGTGTCGAGGTACGGACATTGAATTCTTCGAAAGATGAGATTATCTCACGATCTTACGTAGCGGGACTACGCTGTTGATCCCAATTTTTGTCACTTGGTCTGTTAACGCGTCCGGGTGGGAACTGGATCTTACCAGCAGTTCGTTCGAGTCGTTGATCCAATACGAACTTGTTCAGAACTTCAGAGTGGCGCTGGCCTAGGTAATGGTGGATCCTGAAACTAAGAAATGATGACTCACATCTTACAGTTCGTGGAAACTCATCCGAGATAATTGATGTTGGCGGGGTTCTGAGCGGCATCGCTGCCGCGCAGTACAGTTTTGGTACTCCGGGAGTGTTCGGTTTCAACGGCGTTAAATACAATGTGTCCACAGGTACGCGTGGTTCGATTTTCTCCCTTGCTTGATGCCCATAGTCGTGTAGGTGGCGTCCTTCCCGCGACACTCTCATACGGCGGGACTACTCAACAGGTCTCAACTAGCAGTACTGGTCTCGCATTCGCCGGTGGTTTTGTCCCGACACACGTTGACGTGTACTTTCCAAAAGGTCAAGGAACACAAGGACTATCTCATAACTATAGTTTACAGCAACAGGGCCTTACTGCAAATGTGGCGTGTCGCGAGGCCGATAGTTCGTTAGACGTTCTGAACTCGGCGTCCTCATTCTATCCTGTCCCTATTCCCCTTGCTAATGGAACTGTGGATTATTGGTTGTGGGCATGGAACATCGCGGTGAACTGTGGAAGTGACAACACCAGTTTGACACTCTTCTTGGCTGCCATCGTTCACTACCAGTCGCGGACGACACAGGGCCTAACCACCAATTCTATCGGCGATGTTCTGTACTTCATTTATCTTTCTGCCTCGAGCGACTACTCGGCCAGCACGCAGGACGTGACGGACATTCTCCTCAGAGAATTGGTGAGTCTCGCATCCTCACTGCTTCTCAACACGCGAGACGATTCCACCCTAGGAACGATACTGGCGTGGCGTCATTGAACTTTCCGGAACGGTACGCTCTTGCACGCGTTTCCCCCCGACCAATAAGCGGTACTCAACCACCGGCCAGTTCCTTCGGTCCGCGTTCTCGGTGTATCCACGCACTATCCCGGAAGATGCACAGATCAGTGTGAGCGGTTGTGGGGTGGTCACGACCATGGGATGGTACCGACGCTCGGAGACGTACGGGTACACCATCATCCCTATCACTATCGTCGCGATGATATTCTATGCCGCCGTTGTATACAACTGTGGCACGTCTTGATCGAACGCGGTCATGACTCGTTCACAACGTTTGATCCGTCGAACCCGATCCACGTGACGACGGTATCGTCGGCGAGGGACGCGACTCAGAGGGACGAGGTGTGATGATACCAGGTGCTCCTGTATTTTTCTTGTATGTCTGTATGACTCCCTATATGATCTCGCAAGCATCGTGCACAATTGACCCGATTTCAGCCCTTGCCTACATACCGCTGCTTCTCATAGTCCCTCCAGAGAGATTTCATGATTGTTTTCCCGCCCGAATCGAGTGCAGATACCATCAACGCATCTCGACTATGTTCCCCCACCATCTCACACAGCGCAAACAGCCCAGGCTCAAGCTCCCTTCTTATCTCTGCACTGACGATGCAGAGGGGGTCGTTGAATGCCTCCACGTACGCGACCAGGACGTACGATGCGTGCTTTGCAAACGGTTTTGCCAGAGATTCGGCTTTTTGTGACTCGGTAGCTGCCGACGTATGCCAGGCATGCGTTCTCGGAACCGTTTTGGTGGTGAGCGAGGTGAGGAGGCGAGCGAGGGCGCGCGCTTCCTCCGTGGATATAGGTTGGGAAGCAGATAACCATGACGGAAACGTGTCCGTGACGATCTTACTCTGTTTCGCACCGAGTTGGGGGCGCATCTTGCGGGTGAGCATCATCAACTGACGAAGGACAAGGCTGAGGTGAGGAAGGGTATGCACAACAAGGTCTCGCCGCAGTCGGATGAGTGCGCCAACGATAGTGACAGTATGGTGGAAAATGAGGAATGTAGTCGTGCTGTCATGCTCCGAGGAACCAGAGAGTATTTTGTCAAGGAGGGACCATATGCTACCGAGATCCACCGGACGAATGGCCACTGGCTGTGATAAAGCGTTGGCACAATAAACTTGGTGTAGTTCGAGGAATGCGCACCCTTTCAGAACAATGCCTTGCAGCAAATTCCAAGTATTGGGTTTTTAAACATGATGAGCCGCCATAAATTTCATCTCGGTCAACAAACGATTTAAAGCATTGGGTAATGAAGTTTCGAACAACTTTGAGCGTGCCTGTGTACGATCGTCAAAAAGTCGAAAGCTCTACTCGCAGGTCTGGCTTGCCTTGCGGTGGGTCATGCAGAACGGCCTTGCTTAGATGAATTAAACGTTCACGGCGGCCCTCCCCGAGTTCACTCCCTCCAATTCCTTCAGCAATGATATCTAATAAATGAGAAAAGTCTTCGGCGGACAGTTTTTTCGAGGCTTGCGTGATGTAATTGTCCGTGCGTTCAACTTCTAGAACATTGGTCAAGCCAAGGGAAAGTATGAAAAGAAGAAACGACAAACGATCAGGGCCCCAGTAGCCATTGCTGAACATATAGAAACAGACCAGGACATCGAGTGGGGCGCGATGCGAGACACCAGGCAAGCACTGGAGTTCCTCGAACAAAAGCCTGAGGATACTGGAGGAGGTCTCGGAATCTAGTCCACTACGAATCATTGATGCCGCTACCCTCTGACCAAACGAAACTGAAGCAAATTGGGCTGGAAGAAAAGTTAGGAACGGTGAATACGTGTCCTCTGCGAACGCACAATTGATTCCTAGCCATCGTGTCAATGACAGGACATGAGACCACGCACCAATGCATTCACTAAGGAACGACTGACATGGCTCGGTACTTTCCATCAATCGCTGTATGAGTGGCACAAGGATAGACTCCAAAGCATCGCGAAGTGCCTTCAACGAATGTCTGACTTCATCCGAACAACTTTTGTGTGTTCACATCAAGAAGATGCGAAATAGTTGATGAACATACTCAGCAGGGTCAAAATCGCATGTCAACCGTTCGATCAGTTTCAGAACGCTTGACTGAACGATAGTTTGCATCCACGTTTCTTGAGAGTCCGGTTGTGAAAACGGTTTAGCGGCTATCAAGGTCGATATGATGTTGGAGATGGATGTTGCCGCTTCTGTTTCCTGTGACCGCAGGAGGTGCCTAAGATAACAGTCATTGTCGGTATACTCAAAGGTAGGAGGGCGAGGCATACAGGATGTGTAATTGAATTAAGTCGAGGGTAATATTCGTGAGTAATGTCGTGGGGGAATATATAAATGGTGGGTTGAGGAGATGGTTTACAAACGTCAGGGAACCCTACATCATATCTTGCGTGAGCACAATAGAGAATGGAAACGTAAAACTCACGGTGTGGTGCGTTGCGCTCAAAAATTGTCCCATGCGCTGTAAAAAGGATCGAACAAATGTGAGTCTGCAAGACCAATTCCTCGAATCCTCGGCATGCGGTTTCTTCTGGAATTTTGTATCCCCTGCTCTCGCTTCGCTTCCTTGTTCGTCGATACTTGCCAACACGGCGCAAATTTGAACATCCCCAACCATAGCATTCTTGATCAGTTCGCCACGTACAGGACGGGTGAAGTATTCTGGAGGCACGTAACCGAGGAATCTGTATACATTACAAGCACAAGCAAACTCAGCTCGGGCCGCCGCAGTAGGTAAAGGAGATTCGGCCGCAGAGGCGGGAAAACGGTGGGAAGAAAGTGGTGCAGTCAAACTCGATACATATGGTAGGAATACAGCTGTGAAATCTGACTGAGATCATAATTAAGGCGAACGATGGGTGGCGAACCTCGGATGTTGTGTAGCTCCCAGAAATGTGCGTTTTGAAGGAGTCTGCGCAGGATATCGTGGAATGTGATAACAGGGTGCACTCTTTGCAAATGACTCTCATCAAAATCTCCTGGCGTCTCCTCGTTAAGGATGGGTACGGCAAAAAGCAGAGAAATTAGTCTCTTCAAGCTTTCTGGAGGGGCCAGCGCGCTAGAAAGTACTTGAATTAGCGGAGAAGAGTACCTTCGTAAAGATAACTCACTCTAGGATATCAATCCACCTATCCGTCAATACGTAGAGGATGGCGAGGCCCAAATTGTCGCTAGTGAGATCAGCCAACATACCAGACCATTCCAGTGCTTGTGAGATGCGGGTAGTAAGGATATCCAGTGTCACACTGAAGATTTGCTGTGCTTCTATCCGTTTCTCGGAGTCGCAGTTATGCGTGTACCACATATGCCAGAAAAGGATCCGAATCTAGTACAAAACTCGGTAAGCAAAATGCGAAGCAAAACCAAGAATCGTAATAATTGAATCCACGTACAGTTTCCAACACCAGGGCTGGATCCGATTCTCCATCTCGCACTACATCTAACAGCGTTTCTACGTCCAATTCTCCGAGTTGGTCACAGTCCCCCAGCGGAGAAGACACCCGAGCACGAACGTCGTATAGGAATCGAAGGGTGACAAATGCTACGATTTGAGCATAATAAGCCGGGAGAGGTTGTGCTTCAACCGCATGTTTTCGTTTCTTGTCGTGTATACCTGTAATCTGTTGTCTCCTGGCCCTTTCCCTCAGACACTCCCAGACGATGGTCCACCCTAGCCTGCCAGTATCTTCCCAGATACTTTTCAAAGATTCATTTGCGTCATCGGTGTAAGCTTTCGAGGGCAAATTAGAGAGAACTGTCCCTGCGATGCGGCTTGTGAAAGAGAAAGCTCGAGCTTGGGCTAGTAACATTGCTGCATCAAGACCATTCTTGTCCATGTCTCTGACAGCCCTCCGCTTCTTAGCAACCCTCCCTCCCTCCTGGCCTCCATCCTTGACTACTGCCCAAGCACGTTCAACCGCTTGGAGTGCAGCAGTTACAAGAGGCGCGGTCTGAGTGTGTGTCAAGGACGTGCGAAGCGCACGCGCAAGAGCAGGCAGATGGTGTGCAAGGGGGAAAGTGAACGACGATGAAGACGAGCAAGACGCAGAGGAGGCGGAGCTTGAAACCACGGCATCCAGAAGCGCCATCGTGTACGTGTGTACTGTGCGTGTTTTAGTATGATATTCGAGTACTTGGTTTAGGAGTTCTGTAGATGGAGCGACTGCGAGGGGGAATGAAGTCGATAGCATCTGGCGATAAGGTCAGTTTGGAGTCCAAAACAAGTGGACAAAAAGTACTTGCATCAATTAAGGCAGAAAGTATCCTCTCTAATGTAGACCCGATAAAGTCGTATTCAATCCGGACGAGCACGTCCAAGAGTTGTATGGAGGCAATCGCTAGTTCCGTTCGATTGCCTGTCCATATGGATAAGTTTGGAATGAAAACCGTCAAGGTAACCTACCATTGGAAAGGCTGCCTGTATTCTCCAACATCGCCATTGCTCTGTCTCTTGCCTGACTCAAAGCTTGGTCTCCTCCACATTTGCTGTTTATCGCATCAATATGCGCGCCGCGGACGGAGTAGCGAACGAAAAGTCGCTCTTCTTCTACAATCCTGAAAACACTAATGATGGATCTCCACCTCTCTGCATCGAAGTCGTCTTGAGGGCTACCAGGGTCCTGGATCAAGATCCAACATCTTTTTACGAATTCCATTCCCATCTTTCTCACGCCTTCTTTTCCACTGGTGAGGCTGGTTGCAGCAACTAAAAGTGCAGACCTATGCCTGTTCGTAGCGTTCAGAAAGGAAGCCAAAAGCCTTGGGAGAAGCGGCAAGAACAAGTGACTTGGAGACTTGGAAAGGGCATCGAATAGCGTATCTAGTGGCTGTTTCAGAGCATCTAGAGAAAAAATGGTGTCTACGCCCGCAGTATATATGCTGTCTTGAAGGTGCTTTGCAGGTGTGGGAGGAACAAGGGAAGGAGCGGGGCAGACGACATTGAGCCAGGAGGTAAGGTGCGTCGAAAGAAAGGAAGTGTAGAGCTAGACGAGAATTCAGTCCTGAGATTGTCCATCAACGACCGATGAGCAACAATAAGACTCACCTTTTTCTTGTTGCCTGCATTGACCAGTGCGTTCCCGTATGTCCCAACAACAGCTGAACAGATCCAAGCCAAATTACCATCCACACGTTCCCAGTGGATACATGCATCGAAAACAACGCATAGACACTCCCCAAGTGCATCTGCACTAATTTTCTTCTCTCCCAGGGGCCAAAGGACGGTCAGCGCAGATCGAGCTGGTGCGAGCACTTGAAAACCCCGTAGAGTAAGTAACTCGATGACGATGGCGTCGACCTGAAATCGACTTAAAAGGGGAAGAAGCCATGTTTTGGTTGGCCGTGCAGTCGCGGGAGGGGGGGTGGTAAGCACGTCACAGAGCAAAGCCCAATACCTAGCGTCCGCAATGGGGTCAAAGGCAAGGTCTACTGCCTTTTGTCGCCTCGTCTTCTCTGCTTGTGCAAGGAGGGTGAGTATCCATTCACCGATGACTTCACCCTTGTTTGCTGCGCGAAAGGTTGAATCTGACCAAGCTAGACGAGCCACCTCGATCTTAGAAGGCCCTGTTGGGTCGGTGGGCGATTTGAGGAGGCGCACGAGGGCATGGACAGACTGTATGCTATTGATCATGCGTGTTGTTGCCTTAGTTTTTGTGTGGGAATCCTTGAAGTACATACAACATTCTGCAGAACCAACCTTGCTTGCGCTAACACACGGATTACAGAAGGAACAACGAAGTCACCTTAGCTATCTAGGCTAACGACACCTATTCAAATTATTGACCTGGTACCAGGAAGCGACGCGTTCAAACCCGGGTTTCGCAAAGGTAATCGACGTGATCGATTTGCAAACGCACCTGCAAAAATGTAGTACTGTCCTTGAAGTGAAGCGTGATTCTAAACACTTCATGGAACTCACAGGACATGGTCGCGACCTTTCAGAACCAAAAATGTCCAAACACTGATTCTTAAGGAAAACGATCAAAGGTCTCCAGTGTATAAACTTCTAAGTGATGTAGTATTTTCCCTTGAATGTCGATGACTTGCCGTCGGCAAGTCTAGTCGTCAAAATCAATCAAATAAAATTGAATCCTTCTATCGGCTGCCACTCATCTTCCACACTCGGGACAAGATCAAATAACTTTGAGAAGCAAGGTGTACGTGGCGTCGAGAAGTGTTGATATGGACTTGCTCCCGGTACCTTTGTACCACAGCGATAGCAGAAGTGCGTCGCACATTTAGCACAGATCATCTGTTAGGTCAGCAGTCAGAGATAACGTTCGCAAATATGCTATGGACGGTGAAATGGCCGAGACAACACAGAAGGTTTGGGCCTTGTGCACCATGTCATAAGAAGAGTCGTACGCACGTGGTTACAGCCCATTGATTTCTCTACTCTCACTTCACAGCCGGGGCACGCCATCGTGCTCGAGGCCATCCATTTCATATTTTCTTGTTCTTCCTCGTGCTGCCTCACAAGCTTAAGAACATTATTACGACCATACCGACGTTCTGTAGCGCAACGTTCCGGGGAATCTGGCGCGGCAGAAAGGTAATCGAGAACGAATTTGGAAGTAAGTGGTAGTGCACAGGCTGTGTGTGGGCCGTGCCTGGAAGTGAAGGTGGGTGGAAGCGGAGGGAGGGAGAGATAGTACACACCATGTACGCCGACAAAATGCACAAAAGGAATAGTTGCATGCAGTGCAAGTACGCAGACGTGACCAACCAGACTGATCATCGTCGGAGCCATCACTCAGCGAATCGGATTTGGATTTTGAGACGGGCTCCTGACAGTACTCCATTGGACAGTGGACCATTGTTGGGTCACGCTCGAAATCGCGTTTCTTCCGCAGCCATTTCCATCTGTTAAGTTCGTCCTCAGAGAGGACAGCTCTGATTTCATCCTCTGTCGCCTCACGGAGACCAGCAGCATCCTTCATGTCCGTTTTCCCACAGTCAGGTTGTGGACAAGCGACTTGAGACACTTGGCCTTCCCTGACATGTAGTTCCCACATATCGACCAAACATGCCTTGCAAAAGACATGACCGCATGAGAGGGCGAAACAGTAAACACCTTTGCGCTCTGATAGGCAAATCAGGCATGAATAGGAAGTCTGTGCAAATTGATCTAATTTGGTGGAGGAAAAGTAGGCGAGTAGCTGGTTGAGAAGTAGCTGTGGAGATGGATGAGAGAGTCTGAGGCTGGGTGAGGAGAAAAGGGAGGAGAAAGGGAGAAACGCACTGAATGGAGTGGTCATCGGCAAGCAATCCGATGTCCGCCAAGAAATCACCCGTGCGTATCCACTCGACCCAAGTATAGAGAATGCCAGAATCGTCTCCAGGAGACCACATTGCGCTCATGCGTTGCTTGATAAGGGGCAGCGTAGACGGGGGCAGCCACGCGGAGGCAGCCTGGAGAGACTGGATGATGGGAGGAGATAGGGAAGGGTAGGAGGGGGGAAGAGCTATACGAAGGTGGATGGGAGGAAGAGCAGAGAGGGAGACAGTGTGAGAGGAGGAACACACCAAAGTGTCTCTGTCGAGTTCGACGGGGATGCGAAGGGTGACGATCGCATCCTCGTTGGCGATGCAGATCGTCGGGTGAATCGACTGCAAGATGTCAGGATCGGCGACGACGACGACGACGGCTGCACGGACCTCGAGAACGGACCACTCGACAGACATTTGAATGCTTAGTAATTTTATGTTGCATAGTCACAATTAATAATATAATAATATGCAGCCCGAAAAAGAATCTCGCCGCTCAACGTTGACCACGACCACGACGCCGTCGACGAGGAGCATCATCGAGTAGACCGCGTCACTGACTCATCGCTGGCTACGAGATCTGTTCCAAACCACCCCATCATCCGCATTCCATTGCTCGGCCCGCAGCGAGGGCGACATTAAGACGCTGAGGAGCGAATACCACCCTCCTAATCCGAGACTCTCATTCTCCCCGCACTTGCGCCAGAGATGGATATCTACTCCATATCCTTCACGCACCCACGCAGGTCCCGCCACCTCCACTCACCCTCCTCCTCTTTCGACGCCCATGACCACCGAATCCCTCAACACATACAACACCTCCCAGAAAACTTCCCCTCTACGCTACCCCTCCCCACTACTCAGCCATCTCCATCAAATCAAGCCGACTCCGAGACCGTTGAGAAACTCGCC
This sequence comes from Tubosaeta aff. heterosetosa, assembly GCA_038094375.1. Lineage (NCBI taxonomy): Eukaryota > Fungi > Basidiomycota > Agaricomycetes > Boletales > Boletaceae > Tubosaeta > Tubosaeta aff. heterosetosa. Next base: position 22,078 of record JBBPUC010000014.1, read on the forward strand.
ATCCTTGCACGCTCGCTCCACAATGTACAACTCTCCTACCTCCTCTCGGATGGCGGTCGCAGCTGGAATTTCTACATATCTGGCACATACCAACACGTCATGCTCGCCCGTGGTATGCTCCTCAAGGACAGCCCTGTCCAGGTCAGTCCCCTTTCTTCTCTGCCACTTGGCCCCTCTTCCTCACTCCCCTCAGCATCGCACCGCCATCAGGGTGCCCCGTTCCGACATCCTTGATTCCCCCTCCTCAAAACCCACACTTAAGCACGATGTGCGCCGCAAACTCGATGAAATCGCGTCCCTCACATATGCGCACATTGCCGTCGTAAACTCTCCTCTTTCCCTCTCAAGCCGGACACCCCCAGATGGCATCTCTACTAGCGCAGGTTGGACAGGTCTTGAAACTGAGCGTGTTTGCGAACTCGTCGTCACCGGCCAAGGCGACGCAACAGAGTTGGCGAGGGTTAGGCTCTTGGTCATGCTTGATGAACTTGTCTGTGTCTTCCTTTTCTTCCTCCTTTCTCTTTTCTCACTCCATACAGAGTGGCTTGCATACGGAGCCTTGCGAAATTGACCAGAAGTTACATGCTATCATCGCCGGCCGCAAACGCCACGTCCTGCAGTCTATCCAAGAGGAGACAGGCACCAATATCTATTACCCCTCCCCTCTCCAGGGTCTCGTCGGCCCCGACCTTGTGTCCCCCTCTGTCAGTACCAACGGCACTACCCAGACTGGGCAGATCCAAGGAAATCAACATCAGCAAGCTCACAACCCAAACCTTATCTGGATCACTGGAGAGTTTTTTGGAGTTCAGAGAGCAAGAGACATGCTATTCCAGCTTTCTGCGAACAAGGCTCGTTTAGGTTCACCCAACTCCGTGAACTCTGCTGATTTGGTTGCGCGCAGAGTAAGGGTGTCATTTCGCGTGACACTGTCATCGTACCTCGAAAGCTTGACTGGATGGTTCTTGATCGAGCGGACGACCTCAAGTCCATCATGTCCGATAACGCGACTTTTATTCAATTCCCACCGATCGGTAGCTCTACCAGCCTAATCACCGTGTATGGTGATCACCGGGTCAATGTCCAGAGAACAATAAGAGGAATTATGCAGCTCGTGTGTATCCTTGAGTTTATCCCGTGTAGTGGTCTCATTCTGCGTCATCAGGCCTGTCAATATTACGTCGCGTCTTTCTGGCTTCTTCCTATCCAATTTAATGTGCTACTCCCACCTGCGACCCTCAATAGTTCTCAGGTTACAACCCTCTTGAAGCAAATTTCCCTCACCACAGGTGCAGAGGTTGTGTTCAAGAGCATGTGTTTCGAGATGCACGGTCTGGAGTACGAAGTTCGAGCAGCCGTCAACATGGTCTTGGACTTGGATCTCGTGAAGGTGCATTTTTTCTGCTTCCCAAACAATCACACCTGCTCAAATCCTTGAATAAAGACTTTCCATCATGAAATCCGCTTCCAGGTTGAGCTCGCCAACGAACACCGCGAGTTCATCTCAGGAAAGAAGAACGGTAAAATCAATAAGATTATGCAATCAACCTCCGTCAAAATAAAATTTGAGACGTTCAACGACCACAATTTTCTTATTGATCTTTCCGGCTCCGACTCCTCGATCTTGACTGGTCTTACCCTCTTGCAAGAAGAGCTTCCCGCTGAAATATCCTTCCATGTTCCAGAGGCGTATCATAAACGTATTATTGGCATTGGGGGAAGAAACATCCAGAGGATCATGAAGAAGTACGGAGTTTACGTCAAGTTCTCCAATGCAGAAGAGTTTGCTGCGTTAGGCGGGTATAACGATAATGAGGATAACGTCGTGGCGAGGACGCCGTCTAAGAACGCGATCAATCTGGATAATCTCAAGCAATCGGTTATGGAGATTGTAAACCCAAAGGTGCGCCGGTTGCTATGCTACTCAACGCTATGGCTCACTTGCTGACCGCAGGACAAGGATTACGTCAATGAGACCCTATCAATCCCCCGCCGATACCACCGCACATTGCTCGGTGAAAAAGCTATCTTTATACATGATATCGAGTCCAAGACCAATTCGCGCGTGAGGTTCCCAGACAAAGAAACGGCCTCGGACGTCGTAACAATTTTCGGTCCCGAAAGCCAGGTGCAGATTGCCGCTGCAATGCTATTGGTCAGTTCTTCTCGATGTTCATGCACTGCTTCCTCTCACAGTTAGCAGGAACACGTTCCATTCGAGGCGGACATGGCAGTTCCCCCTAGTCCCGACCTTCCTGTCGTCTGTACCTCCCCCGAATTTGTCGCATTCGTCGAACGCGTCAAACGTGAATTCCAAGTGTCAATCACTCCGAATATCAAGCTCCCTGTTCCCATTCACGCTACGAATGGTTCTAACACTTCATTGGACCATCCATCCACATCTCAGGCCTCACCACAGACGGGCCAGGTCCAATTGCAGGGCGAGTTTAGCTTTAAATTCCGGTGTCAGAGGTCGAATAGCGATTTCCTGCTCGCCGCAAGAGAGATGCTTGAGCAATTCTTGCTAAACCATAATGTCCGCGTGTACCCCTCACCGACTGCGCACACTCATAAGAGGGGTGACTCGTTCGCCGAGGCATTCCCACACTTTGATAGTAAAGTTCTTTCGACTGCAAGAAGGCATGGTAAGTTCCCATTGATCCGCCACTCCCTTACGCGTCGTGTGACTCATTCTTGACAGAATCAGTTGAGTTGACGCGGTCGTCGGAGATCCTCGGTGATCGACGCCTTAGGCTGGCAAACTCATCACCAGACGTAAAAGCGTTGTTCAATGCACCGCCATACATTTACGATCTTGACGAACGTGAAGATTCGCAATCAGCATACGGACCACCTGGCACAGGGCTCGATTATTGGCCGCCATTGCCGCCAATCGTGGGTCCCACTTTGATTCTAGATTCGTTACCTCACAAGGTCGACCTCTTCCAGGGCTCCGGGATTACATCCCGAACTCGCAATACCGAGGATGCTCTAAAACGGGGCTCAGATTCCCTGCTCGAGTCCAAGATCAAGGAACAGATCACCAAACCTAGGTCCCTTCAAAATCGCGCACAATCCCTTGATCTCACGTATTCCCTCTCGCGAATTACGGAAGGTTCCTCGCGATTTCAGCCACCCGAGTCACCCACAACGTCCACTGGGGGAGGTACAGGGGGAAATTCCAGCCCGACGAGCGCCACCGCACCCTCATTCCCTAGTGTATATGGGCCCAGATCATCTGCTGTAGTTGGGTCCTCCACCCAGAGAACTGCGAGGGTGATGAACGACGAAGTTGTGGACGAGGTGTCGCGGGTGATGTCGAACCTTGGGCTCTGAGATTGCCTCGTTCGTACGCACCTCGACTTCTTTTATTCATCTATTCCAAAGAAAAAAAAAGGACAAAAAGGAGGACTGACCAAGTTTGGCGTGGAAGGAAGGGTGGACTACCCTGTCGAGAACATGGTTTTACCCCTTCCCAGAAGGAATGCGGTAATCCTTCTGAAGCCGACTGTCATTCTTTTGTCAACGTCTCTCTCACTTGTTATGGGACTCAGGATTTCTATTTATCTGGGAGCTTGTATTGGGTGATCTCCTTTTGGTACCCCGTCCCACCGCATCCATCCCGCGTCTGTCTCATTATCTCTCTCACATCATCCCCCACGACATCATTTCTCTGCACATCGCTTCGCTTTTCTCAAGATTGAAAGTTTCACTCACACGATTACAATACTTGGACAGACCGCCGCGTTGCTTCTGCCACCATCACCTACAATGAATTTTCTCTGTGATGCCACGCGCCTACTGGGGGTCCTTGCTCCCCGGTAAGGCTATTGTTGGATCTGACAGCTTATACTCAATATCTCTATTTTTGTGTCTGTGTTGTTACAGTCTCGCTCTGTCTCACATACTCTGCTTCATCTCTTGCGGTTCTGTCTCCCTTCTTGCTTTTTGTACATTACATAGGCAGATAGTCTCTACAATAGTGGGTCGTATTGTTATGCTTCCACTAATAAATGCTATTTATCTGGTGGTATGGAATTCGTCCGATCAATTGGTGTGCTGAACTAGGATACATGGAGCTCAGAAAACAATCCAGGGCACCTCGTACAACACGAAGTCAAAGAACTCCTGTTCCAGAAGAGTTTGATATTCTCCTATGAATTCATCTGTCCCACTCCCCTTCTGTTTCTTGGATCGGCCAGAACGGGGTGCGAGGTATGCAAACTGGTCGATCACGATGGACAATGTCTTCTTGGTCGACTTTGGATCGGGCTGTGGTGAGTGGGTGGTTAGCAGAGCCCCACAGGGTAAGGGTGTGCGATACCTTAATGGCAAGCCCCACGTAGTTCACTGGCAGACCATATCGGAGCACGCTCTCTACGAACAAACGCAGTATCTTGAGATGCACCAGGATCTGGAAAGACTCCGAAAAGTTTGTCCTGGACAGTCTTAACAGCTCCGTCTGGCAGTAACAAGTGAGTGCAGATCACAGGCGTCTCGCATGATTTCTTACCCAGAGCTCCTTCTCTGTAGTGTTCGCGACCTCGAGCTCTTCTCGTTGCTTGTCGATCTGCTCTTCAGAATAGACAAAGTCACGCACAATGAATCTGTGATGCGTTGGCGTTCATTTTGACAGCTTTATCTCTTGTCTCGGCCGGATCAACGCACTTGTTCTCTCTGCACTTTTGCACAAACTCATCGTGTACCCTCTTGAAAATCACGACGCTAAACAGGGTATACTCGTCATCGGAAGCAATGACGCTGTTTACAGCACATGATCAGAAACGCGTTTTCGTCGTGACATCACGGTAACTTACGATGACGAACGAGGCACAACCATGCCCGTTAGGCGTTCGTACTTTGTATTCCACTCTTTTGTCAGTGTCCTTTGAGTCGTACGAGATGAGTACATGACGAGCATGAACGTGATCACATCTTACTTTGGTACCGCCACTAGACATGTTTGTAGATACTCTGAGTCCTGTATCATGACGTCTTTCCCCACAATGTCGACAAGCGACCGCGCGGAAAGATTACCACTGGGCGCAAAGCGTCAACAACACGACTCCACGGCAATGGGATACAGGAACGCACGTCTTCTTTCGTTGCATTTGTACAAGTGATCCCTTGACAAGGTTATAGTTGTTCAACTTTGACTTCATCATGTTGTCAATAGATGCCATGTCCTGACCGCGTGATGAGTATGCGGCAATTCATATCGACGGGGTGGGGTGGGGGTGGGGTGGACGCGTGAGATTACCTTGTTGAGGACGTCAATGGTTTCTCGCAGGCTTCTTTGCACGCCGTATCTGCCCTCATTCCATCGCCACCCATTAAAGATGTAGTCATCGGCAGTTCGTTCATTCACAAGGATATGCTGTGCAAGCTTCACAGGGTCGTTGTTCAAGAGGTTGCGGAGTGTGTCGACGGTCTTGGCGACGGTAGACGTGAAGAACGCGTCCTGCTTTGGGAGTTCCTCGGAGAGAGTAATGAGGGAATCTAGGGTTCCGGTCTACGGTTTTACCGTTGAATGAGCACTGCCAGGTGGGACGAGGGGAGATCCACCTTGAACGCGGGAATGGCAAACTCGGCGACGGCTGTCTGGGATGACCGGGATGCCTGGGCGAGCTTGGAGGCGATCTCTGGGGTGAGCCCCTCGGCGTCTCCGTCGTTTGGAATCGAAATCAGCCAGGTGCTCTGATCAGATGGCATCGTTGTCGTCGTCGAGCTCCTCGACCAGATCGAGCGCACTTTGGACTTGGGGCGCGGGAAATAATTAATTTATTATCTCTTCTCTGGCCATGTCCGTGTTAACCCGTCTCGGGCTCAGGTGCGTGTCCACGACGGCCGCAGCGCCATACTTGCTCTCGCCGTCCGGTCTGCACGAATCCATTTCCACGGGGAACGTGTCCGTTCTCGATGCCACCTGGTTTATGCCCAACTCCCCCCGGAGTCCTATCAACGAGTTCCAGACCAAGCACATCCCTGGTGGCCAATTCTTGGACCTTGACCATGTCGCGAGCACGCATGAACTTGGCCTGAAACACATGATGCCTTCCGAGCGCGTTTTTGCCGATGCGTGTGGTTTGTTTTTCGTATCGTTCCCGGCTCCCACCAGTTGAGCGATACCGAGATAGAAAAATTTGGCATCCACCCCAACTCTCATGTCGTAATGTGCGTTTTAGATTCCTCCAACAAGTCGAGAGAAGGACCCAGAAGGAGATGAACGTTATTTTAGATACGATACACACGGAGTTTTCTCTTCGCCTCGTGCTCTCTTCATGTTCAGGGCGTTCGGCCATCAAAAGTCCAGCATTCTTGACGGTGGTCTGCCACGTTGGGAAGCAGAGGGCTTTGAAACCGTCGGTGGGCCATCGACAGCAGAAAAGAGGTCAACGTATCCCACCCCGGTGTTAGATGGGGCCTCTGTCCGTTGTGAGACTTCATCTCCGCTATCGAGCAACTGCGTTCATTCTGAGCCGATGGCAGCTTATGAACAGGTGGTGGCCAACTCACTTTTGGGGCCGGTGTCAGATTCTGCCGTGGAGCTGGTTGTCGACGCACGCTCCCGTGGCCGGTATGCTTCTACCCCACTTCACACCTTATCGCACTCTCATTCGCGATAATCCATAGTTTTCTCGGGACTGACCGTGAGCCCCGCCCCGGTTTGTCTTCTGGTCACATACCCCATTCGTTTTCCCTTCCTTTCAATGTGTTCCTTGAGACTCACACGATACCGAATTCCTCTACTCAGTATACCACTTTCTTATCTGAGCCCAAGTTAGAGAAAGCTCTCGTGGATGCTATTGGAGTCGACCAGGCACAATTGGTATTAACGGGGAAGCGTTCAATCACCACCTCCTGTGGAAGCGGCATGACAGCCGGTATCTTATGGCTGGGTCTGAAACTCCTGGGTGCACCCAACGTTGCGCTCTACGACGAGGTATGTACCCGATCTGGTTTGGACCCCAAAATGGTGGTGAACAAAATTGGTTCGCAGTCATGGACGGGCTACGCCAGCAGGGAGGAGAGCCGAATTGAAAAGTCGACGTAAAATCATTAGAATCCATTTTGTTGCTGTGGTCTAGCGTATTGAATATTTTGTACACTAGCGTAGGTGGTGGTACAACATTAGCTGCTACTCATTATTTCTGCGTTTCAAGTCGTACGTGATGGCCTAGAGCCAAGGTGGCGTGTGCACGGCGAAGCAAACCCATTAAACGATCGAAAACCCTTGACTACCTGAAACCCAAAGGAGTGAAAAAAGGAAACAAAAGACGCGGGCAGAACAGATTAGCAGATTTCTGCGTGGCGGTCCAGAACGGTCATCAATCCTCTGATGCCTTTGGCGGCCTCGATCTGGACGGGTTTCTGCGCATCTGGCCAAGCTGACCGTGCCACAGTCGCCGAGTAACGAACCTAGACGCACGTTCAACTCCATCAAGGAATCCAAAAAGGGGGACAACCCACTATCACTTTGAATTCACCCCGTTTTCGGAGCGTAGAATGACGAATGATACAATCCCATCTGGGTCGGAACGGAGAGGATTGGTCATTATGATGCGATCAAGTTGGGGAAAGACTTACTGCTCTTCCAGCAGGACATTTCCACCCATTATCTTCGCAATGGAATAGAGCCCTTTGCGGGATATGTCGACGAGTCGCCTTGCGTCGACGCCCCCTTTACAGCGAAACTCTTCAGTGTGCGCAACACGGGGCCCGACTGTCATAGGTTCTGTCTTGGCTAGCGTGCCATGCGTACATGCAGGGCCGGAACAACTCTTGATGCTGTCCTTATCGCTGCCTTGGACAGCGATCTCGACGTTGTGGCGAGTGTCCTCGACCTGCTTGTGGAACAGACGGGAGAAAGCGAGAGTACAGCAGTTCACCATATCGAGTGGGCTAGCGAGAGGCTTGAAGTGCATCAACAGGGGAAGCGAACTGAGGAACCGAATCTTACGACTCTGGGATTATATACTTGCATGCCGGGTGCGGCATAGCTGACGCCCGGCCTTCTGCAAGTCATTTCAAAAGTGAAGGGGCGTACACGAGGCGGCACCAATAATAAAAGGAAGGTCTTGAGGTAATATCACCAAACGGTTCCTGCCATCGTTGAAATGCGTGATCACTACCCGTTCAATATCAGTTTCGCAGTCGGATCACCCGTGATGGATCTGGCATAAATACAAATTGTATACGCTTGGATGAAGTGGTGAGTCCACGAGGACGAAATACAAATACAAGTGAGAGACTGGCAGGATACACACGATGAATAAGTTACGAAAACAAGCCTTGTCCCCGAAGGACAGCCAAGAATGGGGGACGTCGGTATGCAGGTAGTTTTCCGGATACGTATGCCGGACGCCCAATATAGTCTACCTCAACTCGGTTCTGCTTTCCCTGTCGTAAGCGTGTCAAGGTCCAACTGCCAAGGGTGTCAGTCGAGTGCAAGGACTTCAAAACAAGTGCCCACCCCTCCAGGAGCAGGACGTTGTAGTGTTGTCTTGCAACCTCCTGTAGTAACTGCTGCTGCGAAAAGACCACCGCATTGGCACACTGATCTCCGTCGGGAACGTGCTTCTTGAAGTCAAAGATGTACTTCCTCAACGTGTCATTCGCTGCGACCTGCAGGATATCAATTTCTAGACGAGCGTGATTAGCGGGTGCCCTTAGCGCAAGATGGATATCACCTGTTTCTTCATCATACATGAGCACGGGCTCTACGATCTCGCACCCTACCACCTCCCAAGGTTGATTGGGCTTTTTTCGACGAAACCACCTCATAGCATCGATGCAAGTCCTCAGTCGAGTCTGTGAGAGGAAGAGGACGTGCTGCGGTGCCGTTACTGATCACGGCAAGATATAATATAGGATACAAATAACATGCTGTTCGCCAGAGCGCCCCTTTAAGCGAATCCATGGACACCGCCACTGGGTGGGTGAGTAAGTGCGCGGGCCTATGAGCGTAATCAATATGATGCTCGGGCAGGACACCGAGATCGACCATCTTTGATGCTCCGTCGGTACGACGAGCGAAATCCTGTAACGTGATCAAACCTGAGGAGTGCCTCTGGTGTTTCGTGTCGCAAGAGATCGCGTACGCATATGAAATTAGATGGCACTGCAGGACGAGAATCAAGGAACGCATTGATAGAGCATCGGAGATGCAACATCAGGTCGGCGGTGAGAATAGCATCTACATCTTTATCGTGGGATGTCGAAGGCGGCGTGGCTTCCAAAATAGTAACTATCCCGGCATCTCTCACGACGCGCGTCGACGGCTTAAGCCACCTCCCTCCGACGGTGGGTTGTTCTTCATTTCATTTAACATGTATACGTGTCGTTTACTGCTACGTGGCTTACTAGTCGAACTGACGGGCCACCCGCGTCGCTTCCTTTGTCACCGATATGAGCACGCATGCCAGTTGTACCCATTGCAAGAACCGAGCTTCCTATCCTTTTTTTCCCTTGTGCTGACCTTCCTGAACCTCTCATACCAAGGGCAAATGCTCCCGGTGGGATCTATAAACTCAGCAATCCGCATCACGAAATAACATATCGTCCAGGTACATCGCACACGTATTGTCTAGCCTATGTTTATATCCTTCCCGATGTGTCATAACTGCGTGCTGAGAAGCTTTGATCCTCAATTTGATCCTTTCAAAGACACTGCCGGGTCTGTCTGAACAGGTATGACCGCTGGCTGACGCTATCGGAGATACGGCGATTACATGTCCTTGCTGTGACTTGAGTCCAAGTGAGTCGCGCTACCCGGAACCGTCGCATCACGGACCCGCACACTGGTATGTGTTTTTATTAGCTTTCAAAGATCCGGATTGAGCTGACCTCATATAGAGCGTCATTCCCGCCGATCCCCTGAATAGTCACGTTACATCTGGAATGCTCAGACGATGTGATGTCGATTGAGAGGCGGACACCCGTTTACATTTTCCCGGTAATATATGTCAACAGATACCTGGACAAAGACGAATGACGTGTCTTGAAGCGCGGACAACAACTCCCTGCGCATGAGAGAAAAACCTAGTTGACAGCCCAACAACCTTTGCTATTCTCTGTTCGCTCGTGTGCTCGCCATGGCCGCTAAAGCGCCATCCGTTTACTTATGTCGAAATACCGTACAACTTCCCGCATGTGATAACTTCAACAGGGTTCGGATACTCGTCCATTCATGGCTTAGGATCAGCATGTCAATTACTGTCCCTTTCTGTATGGATGCAACCGTTATGCGTGACGCGTCACAGAGGCCTGGTTGCTAGTGTAGAAACCATAACACTTTTGAATGACACGACTAGCTATGCATCAAAATTTATGTACTGCCATATGTCCTCTTCCTCTCCAGCAGCTACCAGTCCATTACCAACACCTTTCTTGCTCACACTCACACAGTGAGGGCTATTATCCACTCCGGGAACTTGACTGGCGTCCATGCCAAATGTATCATGGATAACAGCTAGAATGAATGTCAACATCATCATCACCTGCCTCGGCATCGATCTTTCGGGAAGGTTTGCAAGTAATCGTTCGAGGTATTGAATACGTGATATGAGCTCAGAGGATGGTCCATTTTGTGGTTCATCGCAGGGCAGTGGCCTCGTCATCGTAGGTAGAAAATTATGGATTGAACATGACAGCTAAGGTAACTGGTCTCACTGGATGGCAGGCTGCAGATCCCACTGCGAAGTATTGTCTGCTGTCACACTGGCCCGGTTGCTAATTCCCCTGATGTCACGCAGAATTTAGGTGTGGTTGCTAATCCGGCAACTGTGGCAACCCGTAACGCAACCCACTGGGTTGTATCCATACAGAAAGGGACAGTATGAGAGTAGTTCTGCATGTATTCGGGTTGGCTCTTCATCGATCGTTGAACCTTTCTCACTTGAAATTAGTTCCTTCCGTCCCCTGCCTATTTTCGAACAGCGAGTAAGAAAATGGAATACATAGCCCCGCCCAAAAATTCACGATATCGACATATCCAGCAACATGTCCAGGAACACTGAGTCGTGGAGTTCGGCAAGCACAGCTACTCGACTGCTTGCTTCCGGCCGAAGCGCCCAACCGCTATCTCCCCAACACCAAGCCCTATGAGGATGGAGAGGATAAATGCAACATTAAAAGTCCTATACGTCCCCGCATTAAAACGTGAAGAAATACAAACGCAACTCTGCTTACATTACGGCCAACATGATGGTGTACGCAAAGGCAGACTGGACGAACTGAATTGCTCCACGAGGGATATCATGGGATGGGATAAATGGAGGAACGAATCGCATGCGTGAAGCGACTGAGCCCTCCGGAAGCGATTCAGTAGTATTTCGCTTGCTAGAGGCAGAGACAACCCTGCTCAACGTCAGAGTTGTTCTTGTAGATGGTCAGAGTTTGGCGTGAGAAATCAGTGACTTGCGAACCTAGCCCGCCAGTGCGATTCTTGCGTGCGCCGGTAGGCTGCGAGGCAGCGCTCCATGATGCAGAACAGGAAGAGCCCTACGCAAGCACCCCCGATGGCGCCGTGAGATGAAGGACGCCAGTCTTTGAAGATGAGATAATCCGCATATCCGAAGTGTAGCCATGGAGTCATGGCCATCGTTGTGCTACTGGTCGAATCACCCATGTCCATCGTGTACGTTGGTGCCTTAGGTCGAAGTAGCTGAGTGAGCTCGCACCTAATAGCGTCGCTGAGCTAACCTGATTTAGACATAGGCCAAAAATAATTGGAAATCATAATTTGCGTTCCTGAGAAACCGTGGTCATCCCTCAAAAAAATTGTCCGCATCCTGGCGTATCGACCCGAGGTAAGGAGGCCAGGTTCGAAGCATGTAGCGATGGCAACCATTCCAAAGAGGGGATAAGGTCAGGTGACGGTGGGATACTTCCAGATGGCGGATTAAACATGCTAGAGGCAAGTTACGCTAACGTGTGGTCGACACGGTGCTTGAATAGAATGATCAGAAAGAGATACGAGAGGACACTAGAGAGATAGATTGGAATAATTTACGGCACGATGCAGCACAAGTGTTTCAAGAATCATGTTTTCACTTGTGCTGCTTCGCGTCGCTTAATAAGTACAAGGATTGAATATTCATGCCGAGAAAGAAGAGCTGGGGATGGTGAGGGAGGGAAACTGAGGCGATCTCAAGTGCGGCATTTGTGCTCAGTTCACCGCAAGTTGCCGACGATGCTTTTACTCATAACCAGCACGTGACGGAAGTGAGTGTGTCTTACCGAGATGCTACGAAGAGCATTCATCAACAGCTGCCACTCACCTGCCCTCCTCCCTCGCAGGGTAGCCGCACCGTCCGTGCAGCTGCTCACTCGGCACCAATCATCGAAAGCAAATGATCATCAAGCTCTCAAAGCAGCGCGCAAACTCAATGATAAGCTGCAGGAGAACTGGAAAAGCTCAATTCTCACCTACGAGCAGCTCAAACCGAAAACGCTTAGCCCAAGCAACGTATGTCTTCGCCTTTTCCGCTGCCGACCTCCGATTGGATCCTTGTGTAGGATGCTTACCTCATCGATGTTCGCGAACCCGACGAAGTGATGCAGGGATCTATTCCCTCATCCGTTAACCTCCCACTCTCAGTGCTCGCTAATTCCCTGAACTTGAATGCTCAGGCCTTTCGTAGCCAACACGGCTTTGACAAGCCGGGGCACGGCCAGGAAATCGTATTTTACTGCAGAAGTGGCAAGAGAAGTGCCTCAGCGTGTGATATTGCTAGGAGAAATGGCTACCAGAAGTAGGCATTCTCTTCTGGATGCGCCATACGTTGACCCAACTGTTGCGTAGCATCGTGAACTACGAGGGATCTTGGCTCGACTGGGTGGCTCGGGAAGGTGGCAAAGCCTAGCATTATGTTGTACATAAGCACTATATTCGATGTTCAAATACCAAATTCTTTGCAATGGTCCAACGTGGTTTTATTCATTCACTTGCTGCTTCAGACTATTACCATCGCAATGCTCTCGCGAACTCTTCCTAGGCTTCTGACGCGACGCACGTTGCCGTGCACAGAGAGCACTTTACTTTCAACGTGCAGGACCGTCGTGTATTCCAGTCACCCTCCAACGCATTCCACTCACGCGCCCCAGGGTCGTCTGTGCAGGCGGTCATTCAGCACGCCTGCACCTCACATTAACCACAGGTGCGTAACCTCCGTCCAAGAGTGGTCGGGCTTATTAATTGCTTGACCACCAAACCGTTCCAGCGACCTTCCCATAGATCGGTATCATGTCCTTGCCGACGTAACCATGGCGTCCTTGCTCGAGCAACTAGAGGACCTTCTAGACGAGATGGCGAACGAGGCTTTCGAAGTCGACTACCACGTAAGTTGAAGACGCAACCCACATGGGACACTACTGATGGACGTCATCGCAGAGTGGTGTACTAACACTCAACCTTGGTTCGAATGGCACGTATGTAATCAATAAGCAGCCTCCAAACAAGCAAATTTGGCTCTCGTCCCCCGTCAGGTTCGTCTGGTTTCCTGCATGATCGGGCACACGCTTCTCACCTTGTCCCTCGACGACAATGCGGCTGCGCTTGCACGTGAAAATTCGTGGCACTTCATTGATATCCACCCTGCCAACTGAATGGACGGACAGTGGACCTAAGCGGTATGACTACATGCCATTTACGGACGACTGGCGGTATAGCCGGGACGAAAAGGGCCTGGGTGATCTCCTGGAACAAGAGCTCAGTCGTGCACTTGGACGAAAGGTGACGCTGGGACTCGAGCGTGTTTCACATGCGGTAGTCTAAGTATTAAAAATATGCATGTTGCTGCAGACCTGTTGGCAACCAAAACCGTTAACAAGATATAAATGTCGCGAATACCCATGAGTACACTAGCGCACGCGATGTCGCATAATGCAAAATTGCAGGAATAGACGAGGCATATAATAGTGGGTCAGGCCTCAGGGGTGACCAGCAGTTGCTCGTCAGCTTTCCACCTCACGCCTGCGAGCAAGGAATAGCGAGCCCAGTAACCTGAAATCATGGCTCAGGGTCATCTGTCACTAGAAGACGTCATAATCATACCTATTACCATCCTCATAACGTTGCCGCACACGTAGAACTTCCTCGACGAGCCCTTTATGGGCTGGTTGTGGGGAAGTGGAGTGATAAGATGGTACATTGGTGCAGGCGTCTTGTGCTGGTGAGCCTCGAATGTGATGGTGGCGAGCTGCCTCCAGGCACCGATCTCGAGGTGGGTGAACGAACAACAGCCTGTGTTGATTGAGGATGTGTAGCTCATGGAGAAGGCTGTTTGTGTCCTTGTATTGATCTGTTGTCAAAGGAGGTAGCGGGTATGTAACCACGTCGCCTGGATCTTCTGTCCAATCTTCTTCACCGTCGCTTTCCCCATGGGGCCCTGACTCCAGCCATCCCCTGAGCGCACCGTCCAATGGGGGAGGCCGTGTGCGCTGGCGTTTGGAACAGGGCTGGGACGGGTCTATGATATGAGGTGTTCTTTTGAGACTGTCGGAGAAGGGGTAGTCGTCAAGGGACGAAGGAGGTGGTGATACTGGACGCTGTCGCTTCAACATGTCTCTGTCGTGGTTGTGGTGAATGCCCAAGGTGCGTAGCAGCAGTGTTAATTACAGGGGTGGTCGGAGTACTGTACATATGTGGACACAAAGGTTGTGGATGACCTCTGCCACCCAAGCGTCAAAGACACCCTTGCACCACCCCCAACGCCATGGCCGACATGGACGTCTTTGCTGCCATGGGGATATCCGGCTTTGGCAAGGTTGCCAAAAAACGGGACCTTGATCCAGCCCGTTTCGACGTGGCCAAGAGACAGGAAGTCTCAGTGAGCAGCTCAGACTAGTCTCGCTCTGCCTCACGTTGACCATCTGTCTTTCCACAGACAAAACAGGCTCCTGAGCCAGGACCAAGCAAGACTGCAGAGGTCGAGGCTACCCAGCCAGGCCCAGTTCCACTCCCTAAGCAACCCGCGCTTTCTGACGGGTCGGGAGAAGATGCATCAGACGACACAGAAGAGGATGAGCCCGAGTATGACCCCACTTTTCCCTCGCTCTCCACTCCGCCTGAGTTTCCTATCACCCATGAGGCAACGCTGAAAGAACACACCAAAGTCATCTCAGCTCTTGCGCTGGACCCGAGCGGTGCGCGTGTGCTCAGTGGGTCACACGATTATGACTGCAAGCTTTGGGACTTTGGTGGAATGACTTCCAACCCACGGTCCTTCAAGACATGGGAGCCAGCGGGTAGTTACTACGTGGGTCTTCCCCTCGTTGGAGTATCAATGATCATAATACTTTCACAGGTGAATGACGTTAAATTCTCAAACAATGGCCAACAGGTTCTGGTTATTCCAGCCACTCTCCAACCTAGACTATATGACCGAGATGGCGAAGAAGTGTATGTGCATTTTTTTCTTTCGAGATCTCCGTGTCATTGACAACTCAAGGGCAACTTTCATCAAGGGGGATATGTACATCAGAGACATGAAGCATACTGCGTGCGACTCGCCATTGGGTTATGTAGCACAATTCTAACATTATCATTACAGAGGGCATGTCGCTGAGTTGACGGGATGCTCGTGGCATCCAAGAGATCAGCGAGTCTTTATGACGAGCTCGGTCGACTCGACCATAAGGTGAGACTACGTTCATTATTGCTCTGTGATACACACTGAATTTCGTAGAATATGGGATGTGGAAAATAAACGCAAGCAAAAGACGGTCATCGTGGTCAAGTCGAGAGAGCGAGGAGCACGGACCAAAGTCACAGCATGTGCTTACTCTCCGGATGGAGGCATCATTAGTGGCGGTAGGCCTACGATACCTGTCCTAGTGTTTTTAAATATGACCTTTCTTTTTGCAGCTTGTCTGGATGGCGCTCTACATATGTGGCAGGCCTCGTCTAATTTTGTACGTCCAAACATGACTGTTGAAGGTGCTCACGCGAAAGGGACGGAGACGGCTTCCGTCGTGTTCTCTGTGGACGGCCGGACTGTCCTCACTCGAGGAGGAGATGACGCTGTCAAACGTAGGTGTGCTTCCCTGGCTGATTTAGCATCGCCTGAAACGCAACATTTAGTGTGGGATATTCGCTCCTTCAAAAAACCTCTAGTAACACGTTCCGATGTGACAACGCTCTACCCCGGGACGAATGCAGTGTACAGTCCTGACGAGAAACATATCCTTACGAGTGCGGGCGCTTCGTCAAAAGGTGAACGGGGTCGACTTTTACTCCTGACACGCACGGACCTAAGCGTGGTCAAGGCGGTGGAGATGGATTCGACCCCTGTCAAAGTCCTCTGGCACTCCAAGATCAATCAAATCATCACCGGGCTTTCGGATGGGTCGATATCGGTTTTATACTCGCCGGAGACCTCGACTCACGGCGCGAAGCTCCTATTGTCAAAGGGAGCCCCAAAGCGGCCAACGGTGGAGGACCTGTCGGATGCACTTGCGGCACCCACTATTCTAACTCCTCACGCTTTGCCGATGTTCAAAGATGGGGATGGAATTGTGAAAGGAACAAAGCGCAAGAGAGAAAGGGACCGCTTGGATCCACGGAAGAGTCGAAGACCGGAGCTACCGGTCACCGGACCAGGTAAGGGGGGACGGGTTGGGGCCAGCGCAACGCAGCACGTCGTTCAAAACCTGGTGCGGAACACGACGCGGGACGAAGACGTGAGTGTTCATTCATCTTTTGGACGTTTGCCGCGGTTGCGGTTTTTGGGCTTCTTTATCCGCATCACATTATCTGCTTTGTTTGACTCGGTTTCCATGCTGATTTCACGGGCGTTTTGATCTGTGTTTCGTTACAGCCACGGGAAGCCCTCCTCAAATACGCAGAGCTGGCAGACACAGACCCGCAATGGACTTCAGGTGAGCACCTTTCTATCTCGTTGCGGAGTACCAAATGCCATAGCGGAGATTAAAATATTTTGTATTGGTCTGTTTATGTTGATCTGCCGGCTGACGTGGCCGGCTGTTCCCGGGTTCTTTTTTTTTTCTCAGCCTGGCGACAAAACCAACCGCAGCCCGTGTTTGCCAACGTCTCAGAAGACGAGGAGGAGGAAAAGGAGGGCTGAGGAGGACGCATTCATGGATGTATATGTAGTGGCTGTATTCGCAAGAAGGAGGAGGGAGAGTAGCGGGGCGTGAGCGAGCAACTTGGATGGTCCCTGCGCTGGTTTGAGATCGAACCTTAATTTCGGTCGCCTATAAAGACCCAATGGGTGGCTGCCGATGCCCCAAATCCAAAACTCCCCTCCCCTCTGCAAACGTCACGCTGTGTGACAAAAATTGTCACGCGCCACTCATGAACGCGACTGATGCTGCTCAACACAACGCGCTCGCCGTCGGACCTGATGACAAACCAACACCGCCCGCCGTTCAACTCGACTCCAACGGTACACGTGATATCTTGTTTATATTCACATTTCCTCTTAGCTAACCCTAAACAAAAAGATTTAATTCTCAACACACCCTCTTTCCCCAACGGTTATGTCCATGCAGACACTCCAAAGTCTCTAGACGCGACCGCTGCTGCTGCCTCACCAATGTCTTGCTCCCCCTCCGATCCAGGTTCGTGGAGCCATACGTTTTCTTTGCTTAGCGTCGCTCTTATCTGAGCAGCTTCTGTTCCCACTCGCCCCCCTGCTGCGACTCCTCCGCCACAGCCAGATGTTTCTCAAGACATCAAGATGGCCGAGACACCAGACGGAGTCGCGCCGGAAGCCAACGCCCCATCCTCAGACCCTCCTACCCCTTGTGGTTCTCCTAATGGCAAGATTATATCGTCTGAGGTTCCCCAGATTGACGCAGACGGCGATGTGAACATGGAACACGCAACACACGTCAATGGCCATGCAGAGGCCGCGGATGCCCAGCCTGCCGGCCTCCCCAACTCATATCATTCCCCTAATCACTATTCCTCGCCTCATCCAGCAGAAGACGCGGACGCGGACGACGACGCAAGACCTCCGCCAGCAAAACGAGCGCGCAAGTTCTCCGATGCTGATCAGGCATCTATTGCCAATGTATGTTGTCATTTGTCTCCTACATCTCTTCGCGCTGATCGATTGGCTCTTCCTCTAAGACCGCCTCTCCACCGCCCGCAACCGGCTCTTCCGTTCAGATGAATGAAGAGGTCGCCGTCACTCCTAATCCTATCCCGCCGACTCCCGCTGGTTTGGCTACCCTTAGTGTGCAGCAACATCGGTTTTGTCTTTCAACTGTCCGTTCATTGAAAAAGCTCAAGGACGCAACGCCATTCCTCCTTCCTGTTGATCCAGTCGCCCTCAACATTCCGCACTACCCGAGCATTGTCAAGAATCCAATGGATCTGGGGACCATTGAGCGAAAACTCATGTCTTCCAACCCCCAAAAGCCCGATACGAATCCAAACAACCCGCGTTACAATACTGCCGACGAGTTCATTTCCGACGTCCGTCTGGTGTTTACCAACTGCCTTACGTTCAACGGGCCAGACCATGTCATATCCAAAGCGGGCAAGCATATTGAATCGGTTTTTGACAAGCAAATAAAGAATCTTCCACCGCTGCAAGTGGTATGTAAGTGTCGGTGATTATTGTGGAGCGATTGCTCACTGGCGGTAGGCCAAGCCCCCTGTCAAAGTCGCTACGCCTCCCCCACCCCCAGCGCCCGCCAAGAAAGCCAATCCCGCGCCACCTGCACCTGCCCGGCGCGCCTCTACTTCCGTACCCGTGATTCGGCGGAACGATATTGAGCAAACATCTGCACGTCCGAAGAGGGAGATCCACCCACCCCCTCCAAAGGATCTACCGTACGCCGATGCGCCAAAGAAGTTGCGGAAAGCAAAAGTGGCAAAGGATGATGGTTCTGCTGAGCAGCTCAAGTTTTGCGCTAAGCTCCTGGCAGAGTTGAACCGAAAGCAACACTGGGCCATCGCGCATCCATTTTATGAGCCGGTTGGTACGTACAGGGCATCATGCTCTTCCTCTCGCTGCTCACGGAATTGCTTTAGACCCTGTCAAATTGGAAATCCCGTCGTACCCGAAGATTATAAAAAAGCCAATGGACATGTCCACCATGCGGAGGAAATTGGAGAATCACGAGTACCCGAATGCCTCCAAGTTCTTTGACGACTTCAAACTCATGATTCGCAATTGCTTTGCATTCAATCCTGCTGGCACGCCCGTCAATCAAGCGGGTATTGAACTACAGCGCCTTTTTGATGAGAAGTGGAAAAATCTGCCACCTCTGCGGGAGCCAAGCGACGGGGAAGATGAAGAGGAGGAAGATGAGTCGGAGGAGGAACGCAATCGTGAGACCCTCGTTGCGCCACGCGGTGTTCTTCTGATGCGTTGTCCACAGGTAGGATCGCGTCAATGGAGGCACAGATCGAGTCGATGCGCGGAAATCTATTAGCATTGAAGAATCAGCCTCCAAAGGAGAAGAAAAAGAAAAAGAAGGAGCTCAAACCCGTCGCTGCGTCGAGCTCTAAATCTACTGCTTCTCGTAACGCCAAAGTCGCTGGCGCCGGTAATGGCACAGTCAAACGGAAAGCAAAGAAGCAGGTTCCAGAGGATGATACGCTGTCATTTGATCAGAAGAAGGATTTGAGCGAGGCGATAACCCAACTAGATGGGCAAAAGTTGGAGAAAGTCATTCAAATCATTCATGAAGGTGTCCCTGAGATTCGTGATGTGAGTGATCTGCCCTAGTATGGTCCATGTCTGACCATATGCTCAGAGTACTGAGGAGATCGAAATCGAGATTGACGTCCTGCCAGTAAACGTGCTGACGAAGCTGTACAATTTCGTGCTGCGGCCCTTGCGACAGCCCCCAAAGCGTACTCGAGGCGCAGGGAAGGGCACAGGTACTGGTGGCCTCAAGCGCAAGAGCATGGACGAGAATGTGGAAGCAGAGAAAATTCGGCAGCTGGAGGAACGTATGAAGCTGTTCGACAATCCTTCTGGTGCCTCTATGGCCCTTGTTCCCGCGCTTGTTCCTAGTGATCACTCTTCGGATTCCAGCTCTGATGACAGCTCAGGGAGCGAGTCCGATTGATTTTGGGTTTTGGGTGTTTCCCTTCGTGCGATTGGTGGTGAGGACTTTTACTAGTACGGGGTGGTTATTGGTCTCCCCACTCTTATCGTTTTTCTTCATAATGATGTGTTTACTCCTGATCTTTATAACCTTTTCCCTTCAAACCACCTGCTTTCATTCCCTTCTCTCGTGCATCAGCATCCCGTACATACATACAACCATCAAATTAAAGAACAGCAGTGTAGTCAGCTAATTCTAGTCATCGATCCCGTTCTACCCCGGGCCAAGTAGAAGGGCAGGTCGAGAAAAGCATTGGCTCATTGCGAGCAGTACAACCATATGCATACAAAGGAAGTTACCTGCGTCCGGTACCCTTCCCTTGCTTCCACTGCTGCCAACCAGACCTTAGGGGTGCAGCAGGTGGTGGCGGCGGTGGGTAAGAATCGGAAATTTGAGGCAAAGCATGCGGAGGACTGGAATCGCCATCAGGAGATGCGTGACGCACGGAAGGGGGAGCTGGAGGAGCGTCGGCAGGAGGGGGTGGTGCTGGTGCTGATGGTTCGGGAGGAGAAGGGGGGGGAACGGCAAATCGAGAGGTAGTGGAATCCAAAGAGGTCCATCCACCGGTACGGAACATGGGAGCAGCAGAGGCTGGAAGCGATCGCGAAGAGACGGGTGTAGCAGGAGTAGTGGTTTCGAGTGGAGCCGGAGTTGCACCAACCGCTGCCCAGCCTGAGCGCCTAGCACACGTCTCTGGGGGCGTGGGTGTGGTGGAAACAGCCGCCCAGCCAGCAGTTTTGAACCCGCTAGGTTTTGTTTCGTTCGCGGGTACTGTATCAATTTCGGAAGCTAGGGCAGGAGCGGATGCCACAGTACTAGGCTTTGCCATCCTGATACCCTGGGCCTTGGCGAGCTTTCTGAGCTCCTTTTCCTCCCTCCTTCGTTCCTTTTCCTTGCGCTTCTCCAGCTCCCCTTGATCGACCAAGCGAGCATTAGCTTGCATGTCTCTCAATCGTGCCTTGTGGTGGTGGGCATAAGAGTTGGTATGTTCATCGTATTGAGCGACGTTTTGAAACTGTTTCTCGCAAAGAGTGCAATAAAACGGCCTCAGAGTGTCAGAAATTTCAGACTTGAGGGCGGCTCGTTTGGCTACAATATCCTTTAAGGCTTTCATCAGGACAAGTTCCAGCGTGTGAACAAGATGGCACACTTCTCTAGCCCTGCGCTGGTCTTGGGTTTCTTTACGCTGACGCTCTGAATCCAACTCGCGTCTCTGTGATACGGTGGTCTCGATCATGCGAACGTCCTGATTTATTTTTCCAAGGCCAGTTAAATCATTCTTGATTTGAAAAGGAACTGGATCAACTCGGCCTAAAGAAGCGTATCAACGAAATAGCACAAAGGCGAAGAAGCTTGACCAACCATCCCCCGATAAACCGAGTGGTTGCCCCTCCGACCAACCGAGTTTTGCGAGCATCGCAAATCCCTTGTTAGTACTTTTGATCTTGGTTTCGACAGTGATGACTTCTCTTGGGGCTCGGTCAATGTGTTCGTCGTACTTTTCGGTGCTGATCGCACCCGGTGGGGGCGGAGAGGGCGTGCGAGAGACAAGTGAGACGTTGTCGTCCTCACTGTCTTCTGTGTTGTCACCCTCGTCTGATCTTGATCGCTGGAGGAAGAGGGGAGGGAAGAAGGGCAGTACGGGATGATTTCAAGGATGCCAAAGAATATGGCAGAGTACCTTCAGATGTTCCTGTTGGTTCTGCTCCATTGGAATGGCGTTCCAGCGGGCGATGGTCTCTGCAGACATGCCAGTACGTGGAAGAGTTGGCACAACGCACGTGACTCTTACGCGGGTCCGCGTCTGACCACTTGGACGGTCGTCCGGGATGATGAACTCGGACGATTACTTCCCCGATGATCTCGACTCTGGTATCCTCAACCAGCTCGATATCATCGAAGCGGCACATCGTCCCAAACTCGCCAAGAACAACCCTCCAACCAACCCTCCTAAAACAATTCCGCCACCGAAACCTGCCCTCCAGCCCAGGCCACCACCTTTAAAACAAGTCGCGAAGGAAGACTCGTTCATGGATCTTTCGTTTGACATCGACGAGGCGGACCTGCAGCGTCTTGACTCGTTTATCGACGCCAAGTACAAGGCTTCAGGCACATCGATCACCAGTACTAGTGGTGCAGCCCGCCCTCTGTCGAAAACCTCCCTTCAGACCACGCTTGATGGAAGCGTTCTTTCCCCTACCGCCCCCACGTCTCGTGGCCCAATGCAGCGGTCCAAGTCTGATCGTCATCCCTTTGGTCAACAGGCCCCGAAAACGAAACAGTGGGATCATACTGCGTTCGCAAAGACGGGTTGGAGGAAGCCAAAGCCAAAGGAAGAAGATGAACAGGAAGAAGAGGCGGTGGAGTTTGAGCAGTTCCCTGCGCCGTTTGTCCCGGGTACGTGCCAAGTGCCACTCCTATTCGTGTCGTTACTCATTTTGCTCTAGTTGGGTGCGTAGCCTCGTATCGATTCCCTGACTCGGAGGCTGACTTCAATTCGTGCATGTCTTGTCTTGATTACAAACTAAAGCCTGGTCAGTGTGTCAGCCTCCGAAAATGGGTGGTCGCATATTTACGACTCTTGTAGTCTCCAGCTATGAAGCTCAAGGTGGACATGCTCGAGGCTAAGCATTGGATTTATCCGCTCAACCAGCCCAAACGAGATTACCAATTCAATATCGTCAAGCAGTGTCTATTTGAGAACACGCTTGTGGCTCTTCCGACTGGTCTTGGAAAGACTTTTATTGCTGGTGTCGTAATGCTGAACTGTAAGTTTGTGAATTTAAACTGTTCTGCCTGATGAAATGATTTTCGTTCAGTCTACCGCTGGTTTCCTGAGGGGAAAGTGGTCTTCGTTGCGCCTACGAAGCCCCTGGTTGCTCAACAGATTGACTCCTGCCATCGGACGTGCGGCATTCCGGGGAAGGATGCGACAGAACTGACAGGTAACAACCCACGCGCATACCGATCACGAATGGTGTGTTTTGGTTCAACGCTTCAATGGACCGTATTGACACTGCATAGTGGGAAGAGAAGCGTGTCTTCTATATGACGCCGCAGACACTTATCAATGACCTCACCACCGAGAACTGTGATCCACGTGATATTATCCTCTTGGTCATCGGTCCGTAATTCCTTCTGAAATTTATGGGGTATATTTTGAGCAAATACTATGTAGATGAGGCACACAAAGGCACAGGAGATTATGCATATGCGCAGGTCATTCGCTTTTTAATGGCAAAGAACCCACATTTTCGAGTGCTCGCGCTTACCGCGACCCCCGGAAGCACTCCTGAAGCGACCCAAGCAATTGTGGACTCTTTGCATATTAGCCATATCGAAATTAGAGATGAGGGAAGCCTTGACCTGAGACAATATATGCATAAGAAGGTTAGTTTCTGCTCGATGTCTAATGCGGGAGTACCTCATCTTTAAATAGGAAGTCAAGCAGCATATCATCAAGATGTCGGAGAACATTATTCACTTCCAGCAACTCCTAAAGACAGTCATGGAGGTCAGCCAACATCTTTTTTGATGCACCGACGTCTCTGATTGTTCCTAGGCGACGCTAAAACCACTTGTGGCCAAGGGTGTTATTGAGCCTTTAGATGTTGTCAAGATGCATCCATATCGTGCTACGGCTCTAATACAACGTATTGCGGCTTCACGAAGTAGTCCGCACACGTGGGCTATAAGCAGCCTTTCCATGATTTCATCCATGGCGCGGGCAATGTCATATTTGGTAGGGTGCTCCTTGGTTTCACGAGAATGTACGGTTTACGATTGTCTTCAATACAGATGGAAGCTAGTGTTACCATGTGTCTTCATGCATTGCAAGAGCTAGCACGCGACAAGGATGGCTCCGATCAGAAGAAAAAGAAAGCCTCAAAACTTCAGTCGGATCCCACGTTTCAAAGGTTACTTGCAAACCTTGAGGCAGGCCAGAAACGGCCAGGGGGGTTTGAAATGCACCCAAAGATGGAGACCCTCAAAACACTTTTGGTACAGCATTTTGGAGAAAGAATCGATGAAGAAGAGGCTGAAGCCGATGATACACGAGCTATGGTATTCGTCACATATCGAGAGTGCGTCGACGAGATCGTCGAGGTATTGAACCAAGAGTCGCCACTGCTGAAGGCAACGCGCTTTGTCGGCCAAGGAGCTGATAAACAGGGCAAGAAAGGTTTCGCCCAAAAAGAACAATTAGAGGTATAAAAGCTGGAACAGATCGATATTTCCACGCTCACTTCCACTGCCAGGTAATCAGGAAGTTCAAATCGGGAGAGTTCAATGTTTTAGTCTCAACATCGATTGGGGAAGAAGGTCTCGATATAGGAGAGGTTGACATGATTGTATGTTATGACGCTCAAAAGACCCCCATTCGTATGGTACGTTATGCTTCTCTTTTACGTGAAGAGGCAAACTCATGTTACTCTTTTTCCTCCACAGCTTCAACGTGTCGGGCGGACTGGCCGAAAACGAGACGGTTACGTCCATGTCTTACTTGCTGAGATCCGCGAGGAGTTAAATTGGGATAAAGCGCATGACACATACGGCGAACTACAAAAGTGTATAGTTCGTGGAGATCAGCTCGAACTATACGGAGATGTACCACGGCTACTTCCCGATCGCTTACGACCACAAGTACTGGAGAAACGGATGGAGATCGAGGAATATGTCCGCGAGCCAACCGGGAGAAAGGAGGTTTCAACCGCTGCGGAAGATGGGAAGCAAGTTGTAACCGGGAAGAAGAGGAAGAGGAATGATGATATAGACAGAAACATCCCTCCTGGCGCAAGCCGAGGTTTCGTGAGCGTTGGGGATCTACTAGTCAAGGGGAAGAAAAAGAAAAAGGTCAAACCGAAGGAATTCAACGCTGCTCTCGCTGATGACGATTCTACGGATATGGAATTGGAGGGGAGTCTCCTTGGCTTTCGGCGTACTGTTTCTACGCCTGCTGAGTCAAGCACCACGCACAAGAACACGCTGCCGAAATCGCGTACGATGGCCCCCAAGAAACGTAAATCATCCGCAGCACGCAAGAAAAACCCACCGACAAATGCCTCGTCTCAGCAAGTTGATATCGATATGGTGATGGATGTGAATCGGGAAGTGTCTGATGCCGAGGTTGCCACCTCCATGGTTGCAGGCATATCACGCCAACTTCGGCCGGCTTGTGCGACTCGCTCCCCTGGCGATCGAAAGCACAAACAGTCCTTCAAGCTGATTAGCACCGATGTGATAGAAATCACATCTTCCTCTCCGTCCCGTTCGATCTCCCCTCGGCAGCCTTCCGCTCCCACCTCTATCCCCCCTCTATGTGCAGCTATATCCAAATGCAAGGGTAAAGAACGACCACTTGACCGAAACGCTACTCCGCCGACACTAGATTCGTCCCCTGGAAAAGCTAATGACCAAGATATTGCCTGGCTCTTAGATGGGGACGAAGATCCAGAGATGCAAATCATTTATTCTTCACCCCTTGCGCCGAATACGAAGGGTAACACACCGCGCTCGCTGCGGCTCATGGACGAAAGCGTTTTGGAAGTGGATGACAGTATTATTGAAGTGGCCAAAGTGAATCCCTCGTCAACCCGACAGAAAATGGTGTCGCCTCGTAGACATATGCCTGCCGTCACTCCTCCTCGAGTTACGCGGACTTCACCTGATCCTACCCCTGATATTCCAGAGGGGTCATTTGCAATACGCCCAGCACGTAGGCGACGAATGATCGATGGGGAAACGTCGGAGATTCCGGACCTGCAGTCACCTCCTCGATTGTGCCGGCTGAGGCGCAATGACACGGAAATCATTTCACGGCAATCCACGCCTCCGTTACAGCCAAAGAAGATTGGGCGTAAACCTCTGATCTCTATTCGGCATAACCCGTTGTTGGACGCTGAAGCGATGCACTCTGGAGACGAAGAAAGTGCAGGATCCTTGCATTCGGAAGACGACGTGGAGAGCGAATCTGACCGACAGTTCCTGAAAGATCTCGCTACGCAGGTCTCGCCATCGTACGACCAGAGTCTTGTCTACCAACAAAGTCTTTTCACGCAAGCCACAGAACACGGACCGGTGTTTGTAAATAGGCCTGTTAGAGGAGGTCTCGCTGCTGCGAGGGAACACTCGCGCAGACGCCCCATGGTTTCGAGTTCACCTCCGCGTGAGGATTCTGAGCCAGATGAGTATGTGTATGGAAGTTTCGTGGTGGCAGATGACGCAGAGCTCTCGTTCGACTGATGTACTATACACTCTTAATGTTCTACATAGCTCAGAGTCCCTAATGTGAAGAGCTGCAGCCGGACCGATACCGGGCCGGAAGCTGCTGAGCTACTAACATCAACTCTCCAGATTCAACGTTATGGACGCATTTCAGCTGCTGTCTCGCGGTGGACCGCGTTTCGACAAAACCCGTTTCAAATCTGATGTGCAGCTGTTCGCAGTATGTGGTCGGTACCGCTGGTATCCATCGATGATTTCTCATGTGCTTTTCTTCAACCAGAATACCACCCCCAAAACCGAAAAATCAGTGAATGTATCAATAACCCAGGACTCAAGGCTTCCTCCGGAATTGGACTTCTTTAAATATGCTCAGGGAGGACAAGCAAAACGGAAAGCAAGAAACACGGATCCCACTACGTCAAGTACACCACTCCAGTCTGATGCACACTCCAAGAGACGGAAAGTAGACCATGAAACGGATTCAGACGATAATGAATTCGAAGGTGATGCTTTGCGAGCTAGGGTGTGCGTGACAGCCAAAGGCTCCGATGTTCCACCTCCAATCGAAACCTTCGACGACTTGCCAGACCGATACAAAATCGCTCGCCGCCTGTTGTTAAGCCTCGGTGATAACCATTTCAAGTACCCGACTGGCGTACAAGCTCACGGGATTCCAATTTTGTTGGAGGTAAGCTCGTGAGGAGCGGACATCCGATTCTGACCCGACTTACGAGCTCAATAGCATCGTGATCTCGCTGCCATATCTCCTACTGGGACCGGAAAGACGCTCTCCTATCTACTTCCGATGATGTCCTCACTGGGGGCTCCTATTTCAAGCCTGAAGGACGCTCAAGGGAATGGTGTTCGTGCTATTGTACTTGCCCCGACCCGCGAACTAGCGCATCAAATTTACAACGAGTGCCTGAAATTGGCAGTGGGGCGCAAGTGGCGAATAGTGTTGTTCAGCAAAGCCACGGCGAGCACTCTCCGGGAAAAGAACGCTAGAGATAAAGTCGGTGAGTTACACCCACCAGCTGTCGCGTAATGGTATGTTGAGACACCTCGAGATATCATCATTAGCACGCCTTTGCGTCTAGTTGCATCAATTCAGGAGGGCAACATTGATTTGAACAAGTTCGTAACGTTGTTTTATCACACACCCGCGTTTTATTGTAATTTAGTGTCCGTCATCTCGTCTTGGACGAAGCCGACCGACTTTTGGACAATGAATTTTTGGCCCAAGTCCAAGAAGTCGTCAGTGCTTGTACCCACCCCGACATCCAGAAAGCAGTATTCTCTGCGACGCTTCCTGCTGGAGTCGAGCAGCTAGCAATGGGGATCCTGCGCAATCCAATACGCATTGTCGTTGGTCTCAAGTTGGTACCGACATGCCACTGAGTTGATGGTTCTGACGTTTTTACCTAGGGATACGCCGCTTCCGCTTATACAGCAGACACTCACATATGTCGCGGATGATGCTTCCAAGCTGCCCAGTCTTTTGACGTATTTCGCTCAGCCTTACAGCCCTCCCTTGCTCATCTTCACATCCACTCAGCCTCGGGCTACATCACTAGCGGAAGAACTGACCCTCAATGGGATACAAAATGTTGACTGTTTGCACGCTGGCATGACTAAGAAGGAGCGCGACGATGCTGTAAGCCGTATGCGCCGCGGAGAAAGTTGGGTGATGGTGAGCACGGAGGTGATGGCGCGAGGCATGGATTTCAAGGGCGTTAGAGAAGTAATCAACTATGACTTTCCGACGAGTGTCCAGAGCTACATACATCGGATCGGTGCGTGCTCGTTGGTCCCCAGCTCCAGTTGGCCGATTGGTTGATGCTTTCCAGGTCGCACCGGGCGGGCAGGCCGCGGGGGTAAGGCAGTGACGTATTTTACGGATGAGGATGCACCATATCTAAAATCGTACGTCACATCGGTATCGTTGCGAGGACGTGACCTAAGGGATGAATCCGAGGATTGCCAATGTTCTGCTGCAGTCAGGCTCGACTGTACCTGATTGGATCCTCGAGCTTCCAAAGCCGTCCAGGTTGAAGAAGAAGCAGATGGGAAAAATCAAGCGCGCAGATATTGTCAACGCCGCGCGCAAGATTGGTCGCAGCGACGCACTCAGGAAAAGGTGAGAGATTGTAGGCTTGATGAGCTGTTGTTTGTTGATCGATGGCGTATGCAGAGATATGATTGCTGGATCAAAGAGACGGAAGGCGAAAGCGCTGCGGGTACAAGAGTGTTCAGAGGGTGGTCCGTAATGTGTCGGCAACGATGTGATTCTTTGGAGTTTCATTACACTTGTGCGTCACCGTCGTCGAGCCGACCGTTGAAAAGCTTCCTTATATGGTGTGCATGATGCAGATCCAAAGACCGATTTGGACGAGGCCGCCTCGTTGAAACCTCAAGGATTGCCTCGAGGTGACGGTGTGAAGGGCTGGGGGGGCTCTCGCAGAACAGCCCGTATGTGGGGCTTTGGCTCAAAAAGGGGTCCGCTTCGCGGTATACCAGGCAGACTCGAACTCGCTCTCGTCCAATTAATTCGACTTATCGCTCGCAATGGCTCCTTCTCGTCACACACGCAGGTCCCACAGGCTCTCCCACAAGTCGCCTATCGAGCGTACGTGCAGTCTGCTTGATTCCTGCTCCATGATCTTAAGCACCTTCCTCTTTTGGATACAGTCGCAGATTACGACTCGCTTCAACTGTTGCACAGTGGCTCCGATGTCGAGGCTACCCCTCTGTCCCTGCCATCTCCCTCCGCCTGCACTTCAGTCTCCTCCGGTTCCCCTCCAATTGTCCTCACTCATCTTCCTTTTACCCCCGGTTCCTCCCATACCCGTAACCGCAAGGAGAATCACGTACCCCGCCCTCCCAATGCCTTCATGCTATTCCGCTCTTGGCTTTGGAAGAGGGATGACCTCAAGAGCATTGAGAGAGACAATCGCAATGTCTCCCGCATTGCTGGTCGTTACTGGAACGAGCTATCGGAAGCCGAGCGCGCTCCCTTCCGCGCATTGGCTCAAGAGGTCAAGGCACTCCACGCCAAGATCAACCCTGATTACAGGTATTCTCCTGGATCGCAGAAGAAGCAAAAGGCCTCTCAGCGTCGTTCCCATCGCAACACCGACACCGACGTTCAAGTTGAAAAGTGCAAAAGGATCGCTGATCTGCTTCTGGAAGGCACCGCCGCTAGCCGCGATTTGGGCAAGTACCTTGTCGATGATCGCAAGAAGGTCAAGACCGAGGAAGTAACCACATTTGTACCTCCCGCGCAGGAGAGCTCGGGCAGCGCTGCCCCGCGGACAGTACGCAAAAAGAGACCCGCAACGCAGAGCAGAGAATCTCCTGTGCAACCCCGATCCAAGAAGGCAAGGACGGTTCCTGCGCATTCGACCTTTGCGCCGCCACCCCAGTGTACGGCTCCTCTCCCCATCCCTTTGGTCGCTTCCGCCAGATCCATCACGCCGGCACCGTTGATTCGCACCCCAAAGCTGACTTATCCGTCTGGCGATGTAGAAGAGTTTGTTACCACCGACAACATACCCTATCTCTCCCTCGACAACTGCAATGACATGGTGCGTCACACGAGGTTTTTTGTCTCTCCGTGCTCACATCGCTCCACAGACGCTCCTCAACGATAACGATCTATCCGCCCTCTTGCCCCCGCACATGGAGTTTGGCGCTCACAGCGTTTTCGGTGTCAAGCCCAAGGCCACCGAGTTCGTCGACTCGTGCATGCCCTACAACACCGAGGTTCTGGATCTGCCTTCGGTCTTTCCCTCGGCCGGGTTTGACCTCGAGTCCTATCCGCTCCTGGTGCCCCTCGGTTCACCCGTGTTTACTAATCCGTTTGAATCGCCTATCCCGGCCAGCCAGGCTGCACTTCTTGGCACTTTGGATCAGTTGTTTGGACAGCCCATTTCGCCACTGACGCCCTTCTTCCCCTACTAAATTGCGTAGATCCGGACCGGATGCATTTCTTTTTGGCGACATCTATTACGGACTTGTACAACAGTTTCATTTTTTCGCCTTGTTCAATTTTTATGTTCCCAAGTACCACTGTATCCCGTCGCAACGGAAGACAACATGTTTATGACATACGACTGCAATGCTAGGATGTTATGTATGCCGTTTCGCCCGTTTGTGAGCCTCTCTACCGTCCCCCTGAACACGTTTCGCACCCGACGTGGACTTGGCCACCTCCTCGATGTTCAGTCGCCCTGATCGCTGTTCCTCCTGGAGCCAAGCCACGCAGGCGTCCTTGTCGCCCTCTGGATGATCCAACTGCCACTCTACAACTTTGTTGAGCATCACGGCCGTCCAAGGCCCAGGTTTACCACCCAGGACAGAGGTGACTTCAGTTCCCTAGTACGCGTGAGAAGGTAGCGGAGAAAGAAATGGTATGCGCTTACGTTGAGCAGCGGCTTCGCGTCCACCATCGTGTCTAGACCGAGTTCGTGGACGCGACTGGTCAGCGCGTTGTAGCGCCGTAGGCATGCTTCTGCCGCCTCGCCTGTGCAGTGTGGTCAGAGGCTGCAACACGCGGCGTCTTGAGGGGCGTACCGTATCCGAGGGGGACCAGCTCACATACCAGGGAAAAAAGCAGGGACAAGGACCAGTGTGAACCAGACGTCGGTTTGTGCACCTTGGCGCGTCGGAGCAAGACCCCTGTGAAACGTGGGTCATCAAAGTAACGATGGCGATGGGTGACGTACCGAGGACGACACGCTCCGAGGACGATGCGGACCGGATGTCCTCTAGTGAAACACCCTTGAGCAGCGCGGCAGCATCGAAGAGCGCGGGTATTCCATCGAGGTAGTAATTCTTGTTCCCGAGTTTCAATCCTTCGCGGATGACGGCTTCGACGAGGGGGTGTACCTTTTGTTTGTGGTCCTTGTAAGTGATGCCAGCAAAGGAGAAGAGACTGGCGCCGAGGAACAGTCGTGCCCTGGTGCCTCGATCGGATAATGCACCAGCAAGAAGAGTTGGATGCGGGCGTGCCATGTACTTGAGGGGTTCGGATGAAGGTGGGGATAGGAGGTCGTGAAGAATAGTACACGCAGTGAGGGACAACTCGGGTGAAGCGACGGGGCCAGAAGCATCGTCGAGGATTGCGGCGGGTACACGAAAGACAGTGTGATACAAGGATAGATCATGGATAATCTGTATGGCACGTAATGGTTCGACACCTTGTAGGCATAAACATGGGCGCTCGGATGAGACGTGCGACACAGACCTTTGACCATTTTGTCGAGTTCCTCGCCAATACGCTCGCGGCTAATTTTGGAAGAGAGAGCTTCCTTCATGAACGCGGTTCAGCGGGAGGTATGACGGAAACAACTTCACGGATCACCTGGATGGTTTGATCACGCGCGGCTTCCTGAAGCTCAGGGGTCATTTCAAACCCAAAGCGACTTGCAAATCTGATGCACCGGATTACTCGCAGAGGGTCGTCGCAAAACGTTTGCAGGGGAGGTAGAGGTGTCCGAATGATACCGCTGCGAAGATCATCTAAACCCTGCGAGCAGCCTAAGATTATCAGCCCAGCGGAATGATGACAGGCAATGAACTCATGCCTTCTCAGTGTAGTCCTCGACTGTGCGCGTGTGGACATTGTAGAAGAGTGTATTGATTGTGATGTCCCTGCGCAATGCATCTTGCAGTGGCGTCCCGAATTTCTGAAGCCATGATCAACTGGTGGAATAGCATGTTGATCAACGGCGTACGACTTCGGTAGGAATGCGACTGTGTTCAGAATATTCTTCACTCCTCAGATTAACAAAGTCCAATTCGACGCCAAACAGCGTCGTCCGCGCCGTCTCCAAGTGCTTTGACTGGTCCGGATTGCTCTCGATCTTGGTGACCTTGTGTACCGGCACATGTTTCCTCTCTGACACGAACGCGACGAAACGTTCCGCAAACGGCACGCCCATCATGTCGGCGAGACAAATGTCGACATCGTTGCACTCGAAGTTGAGCAACTGTTCACGCATGAGCAACATGTTCCGCCCAAGAGAGGCCAGGATTGACCTTGTCGCGGACCCAACCGCCGTTGATCCTGCACGCGGTGACGATGCCGTGTTCGGTCCTGAGATGGCGGGTAAACTCGTCGAGCAAGTTGCAGAGACGGTCCTCTGCGTCGGACAAGTCTATTCTGTCCTTGACTTTGGGTGCAATCCGCGTCGCCATACCCCTCACGATGACTCGGAGCGGACGATGGAAGCGCATTCAAGCGGCGCTCGAACCCGGCCCAAATGTGGCTCCAATTGTGTACTCCTTGCCGGCCACCGACAACCCAGTTGGCTTCATTTCTGTGTTTCTGTCCCGTCGCTCTCTTATTCGTACTACCATGGGCCGTGTATTGTTGAAGGTTCGTAGTTGATCCTCTGCTGAAATTATGCACAGCGACTGACTCGCCCGCGACAGGTTATTATTCTTGGCGACAGCGGGTAGGTACCCTAGAATCTCGGGTCAACGCTCGCTCATTACGACGTGACTTGCAGCGTTGGCAAGACTTCTCTCATGAA
Source organism: Tubosaeta aff. heterosetosa (assembly GCA_038094375.1). Taxonomy (NCBI): domain Eukaryota; kingdom Fungi; phylum Basidiomycota; class Agaricomycetes; order Boletales; family Boletaceae; genus Tubosaeta; species Tubosaeta aff. heterosetosa. The sequence continues at coordinate 54,930 of JBBPUC010000014.1, forward strand.
CCAGTATGTGAACAAGCGGTTTAGCAACCAGTACAAGGCCACCATCGGAGCCGACTTGTGGGTGTGCTAGTGTTTGTGGCAAACCCGCGCGCTCAATCCCATTTAGCCTTACCAAGGAAGTCATGGTAGACGACCGCTTGGTAACGATGCAGGTACCCCCATTTTCACTAGCCTTCTCGGGTCTTCCTGACGAGCGTACAGCTTTGGGATACGGCTGGGCAAGAACGCTTCCAGTCTCTTGGCGTGGCATACTATAGAGGGGCGGACTGCTGTGTGCTGGTTTATGACGTGAACAGCGCCAAGTCATTCGAGACGCTAGACAGCTGGCGCGACGAGTTTCTTATCCAAGCAAGTCCGCATGATCCGGAGAACTTTCCGTTTGTTGTCCTCGGCAACAAGATTGACGTGGAGGAAAGCAAGCGACAGGTATGATCAACTTTGGTCGCGTATGAGCACACCCACATAGTATTACAGGTGACGCAGAAGCGGGCTATGACGTGGTGCCAATCCAAGGGCAACATCCCCTACTTTGAGACATCGGCTAAGGAGGCCATCAATGTAGAACAGGCGTTCCAAACTGTTTCTAAGAATGCACTGCAACAAGAAGCAGAGGAACAAATGTGCGTCGTCGTTTGTCATGTCGATGAATTGGCTAAACGTTGGACAGGTATGTGGATTACCCAGACCCAATCCAAATCGATCGGGAGAGTACGCAGAACTACGGGTGCAACTGTTAATGGATGTTTACTACTTCTGTCATGTTGGCGACGAATGCCGCCACCTGCTACCCATTTGTGATCTCGATGAGTGTTTAATTTACTGTTACATCGCTGAGGAATCTTATGTCACGCTTGTTACGACGAAGAGTATAATGATGTGACGGAATAAGTAGATCATGAAACAAGAGGGGTGTGCTACCTCGACCGACCTCACAACTTGAACGCCGCCCTCGGGAACTCTAGATTGGCTGAAGCAGCGTCGTCGACGAACCAATAGACCTGTCCCGGATGGACGGGCTTCACGCGAGATGCGGGCAGCCTGTGTTCGTCTGGCTTGTCGAGTATGAGGGGAAGTACGTCTGCCTTGCTTTCACCGGCGGCGACAAAGGCGACGCGAGAGGCGTGGTTGAGGACAGGAAAGGTAAGGGTGATGCGCTTTGGGGGAGGCTTGGGAGAGTCGTCGAGATAGGCAACCCACCTGTCGCTTTCGTCGAGGAGCTCATGGCCTGGGAAAAGGGAGCAAGTGTGGCCGTCTGGGCCTGTTCCCAAGAGGATGAGATCAAAGACGGGGAAGCGCGCCGAGTCCCTTTGAGCAAACTCGTGGATGAGCTCCTTCTCATAGGCATCTGTGAGTTCTTCGAGGTCGTCGAGCAGAGCTGGGTCGATGGTGTGGATATTGGCGCGGGGGATGGGAACATGATCAAAGAGCTTGGTCATGCAAAGAAGGTGGTTTGAGTCTGGATGATCGAGGGGGACGGCGCGCTCATCGGCGTAGAACACTTGCCTGGGGGTGGATGAGGGATAGAACGAGCATCCAAGGTAAGCGCGCACCATTTGTCCCACTTTGCGGCTGGATCGTCGATCAGCGCAGCGAGGTGATTTGGGAGAGAACCGCCCGAGAGAGCAACAGTGAATCTGCCTTTTCTCTCGATGGACTCTTTCTGGGCTTTGAGGATGAACGCGGCGAGCGCATCGGTCAGTTCTGGCGTGGAGGTGAACGAGTACAGCACTGGCGGGCTCGGTGGTGAGTGCATCGCAGTCAGGGGGGAAACAAACATTTATTTATTTATTTTTATTCATATTACGACGTCACTCTGCAAACATGTCAAAACATCTCCGGAAACAGACACAGCAACAACGCATCCAACAGAAACACGGCCAAGTGGCGATTGCACGCCTCCTCGCTCAGTCCGTCTACGACCATCTCCACGGTGCCCACAGCAGGATCACCGAGCACAACACGCGCTAGCACAGAAGATTCAGCCATTCGCTTCACGACTTGCTCGCGTATCATCGCTTGCTCTGCTGCTGTTGGATAGACCGGTGGGGGACCAGGGTAGCCATTCGGAAACAGTGCCCGCTTCGAGAGCCGGACAGCGAATAGCACGCTTGACGCCGACAGCACATAGGTGTACAGCAGATAGCACAGCAGCCTAGCTCAACGTCAGATGCGCATGCAGTCACGCCGGGAAACGCACTTGTTCATAAATGTGGGGAATGAACTGCAGAGCAATGCGACAAACTGAACCACTGCAGTTGCAGCGAGTCGGGTGCGAACGTCGAGCACCTCCGACACCATTTCCAATGGTCCGCGTGTAAGATCGACAGAGACGACGGCCACCTTCTCGGGCGTGTGGGCAGACACTGTCGACGGCGTAGGTGACGGAGAGGACCTCGGCGAGACCTGTACGTCATCCCCTATCGGAGACTCGGGTCCTGGATGCGGTCGGGAATAGCTCGTCTGGTTGACGATGGGGATAAAGTAGATGGCTTGTTTGTATGCGTGGATGAGCATAATACACGTTCCAGATAACCTCTGGATGGCTGAAAGCAAGCGCACGGCGATGCCGGATTTAGTGACGCGACCGCGCCCAGATACCGGAGAAGCAGATGGCTACTACGAGGTTAGTCGCACGTTGAGCGAGCGCATACAACCGCGCACCTGCTCTGATATTGCATCTGGAGATGGTCCAAGTACATCCAACAGCGTCTTGTGGAGGAACCACGGCTGCGTTATGAGTGGGATAACATCCTTGAGAACGACCTTGAGAACGATTTCTCGGACGATAAACCTCTCGGCCTCTGGCGCGTAATCCTCGCTAGGCAGGCATTCTCTCAATATGTGGTCGAATACTTGCCGATAGTATTCCTCATCGATGGACCCATCAGGGGAGACGGCCATGTGTGGTTGCAGCTGGTGAAAAAGCTGGGGGAGCGACAACGCACCACCGGTAGCGTATGACGTCGCGACCTTGGAAGCAGCCTGGCGGTAGTCCCTGTAGTGCTGGGTGACGAGCGCCGGAACGTCGCCAAAGACGAGGAGCGAGAGGTCTGCATCGAGGACACGCCGCTCAAGTGCGCGAACAACATGTGTCACGATACCGGTAATCTGGGGGAGGAGCTCCTTGTCGTACCTGGTAAGTTTCGTCCACCAGGTATTGACAAGGGCCCTGAGGGCGAGCGCGATCAGGTCGTATGCCTCGTCGTTGAGTTCCGGTGGACATGCGGGCGAGAGGAACAGCGGGGGCAGGTCAGAGCCCGGTGGGAGGTGCGGGAAGAGCAGACGCCTTGCGAGACTTGCTGGCTGCTGGTGGCGTTGGTTGAATGAGGTCGTTGACGCCGCTGAGCGTAGCGAGCGGGCATGGGGCTGGCCGGCCATCAACCACAACCTCCTCCCGACCAAAACCGTATAAAACCGACAAGCGGAAATTCCGCTACTCAATGATGTTTCTCTCCCAACCCACACGTTTGCCAAGGCTCGTTCGACTCGACCGCGTTCGCAGATGCCAGCCTTTCTCTGCGACCGCGTCCAAGCCTGACATTGATGTGCGCCTCCTCGTGTCCGCTGTGCTCAACTCACCCATATCTCGTCTGCAGCCCTCGCAGCTCACTGTGACGCGTACGTCGAGTCCAGGACAGCTGCCTCCTTCTTCAAAGCTGCTCTTCGGTCGGACCTTTGTACCACACTCTGTTTTCAAAGGTTGCCTTTTGGGGCTTATTCTGTATCTTCTCTAGTCGGATCATATGCTCAAGGTCCCCTGGACCCAAAAGACCGGATGGGGTGCGCCGTCCATAGAGCCATGTGAGCGATACCGTCATTTGCCGGCTATCTGCTCCCTTGACACGTCTTAGATGCCCCCCTTAACCTCGACCCCGCCGCGACCGTGCTCCACTATGCTCAGGCCCTGTTCGAGGGGATGAAAGCTTACAAGCACAAGGATGACACTGTCACCATGTTCCGGCCGGACATGAACATGAAACGAATGAACACCAGTGCAAAGCGGCTGGTGCTCCCAGTCGGTCCGTTCTTGGCAACTAATCCCTCAGGCTGATGAAACTTGGTTTAGACTTTTAACGGCGACGCCCTCATTGAATGCATAAGGCAACTCATTTTGTTGGAGCGTGATTGGATACCTAAGGATCCAGGCCACAGTCTATATATCCGCCCTACTATGAGTTAGTCACCGATTGGCCGTCAGTGTCTGTTACTGACTCGCTCCAAGTCGGTACCAATGGTACTCTCGGAGTTCAACCACCAACGGAAGCTCTGCTTTTCGTGATCTGCAGCCCCGCCGGACCCTATTACCCCCAAGGCTTCAAGCCTGTGGCCTTGTATGGTACCACCGATACAGAGTACATCCGTGCTGCTCCCGGAGGTCTGTTTTCTGTCTCAAGTAGCGTCCCACAGCTCACTGTTTGCAGGCACTGGTGCTTACAAGTTGGCGGCCAACTACGCGCCTGGCGTCGTGGCGCAAAAATCTGCTGCGGAGAAAGGCTATGTCCAAAACCTGTGGCTCCACGGGCACGAGCACTGGTTGACCGAAGTCGGCACAATGAATTTATTTGTCGTGTTCAAGGGAGAGGACGGCGGTGAGTGCTGACTTTTCTGAATGTGTACTGATAGAGATTTTTTTTTTCAGTGACTGAGCTGGTTACGCCTCCCCTGGATGGTATGATCCTCCCGGGTGTGACGCGTGATTCGGCGCTCGTGCTTGCGCGGGATCACATATCTGGCAAAAAGCCACTCGAGGGACTTGCTGGAAAGCTGAGGGTGTCTGAACGGCCTGTGAACATGGGAGAGATTATCGCTGCGTCTCAAGCGGGTCGGTTGGTCGAGATGTTTGGGACGGGGACTGCTGCGATCGTGTCGCCTGTGGACAAGATTGGGTATTTGGGGCAAGAAGTGTGTATTCCTACTGGGGCTGATGGTATGGGTCCGTTGTCGCGGGTGCTCTGGCGTGAGCTGGTGGGCATCCAGACGGGGCTGATCTCGAGCGAGTGGAACTACGTAGTGTAATGTGATTAGTCATCTGTCACTAGTCTTTGGATTTGACGGCGACGGCGATATTCACCATGCTCTTTGACCAATCCACTGCCCAACACCTCAAGCCATGGCTCGTGCGCACCCTCGGCCCAATGTATGTTCTCCTCCTCGTACCATAACACCGCTAATATCCACTCAGCTGCGACGCAGAACCAGCTGCACTCGCAGAATATGTCCTCGCCCTCCTCAAGCACAACCTGCCAGAGCCTGACATGCGCAAAGAGCTCACAGCCCAGCTCGAAGAATTCCTTGAGAAAGGTCCTTTTTTCTCTCTTGTTTGCCCTCCGCCGCTCACTTTTCCACAGAGGGCCCATCATTTATAGATACATTATTTACAGTCCTAAGAACAAAGTCCTATCTTCCCTACACCACCTCGCCTCCGCCATCGCAGTCTTCTCCCTCGAATCCACATCCCGCAGACGCCGGCATTCCAATACCTCTCGATGGTCTGCTATCCAACGACGCGCTGTCCCCCGAACGCGGCCAAAAACGCTCCCTCGCGGACGACGACCGTGACGGACACCACCCCGCCAAGGGCCCTCGGTTATCGGCCGATGGCCAGTTTTCGCGTTACTCCAACGTTCGTGATACTCGTTCCACCGGCCAGTGGCCACTTAGGACGGACCGACATGGTTCGACCAACGGAATTGGTCCGTCCGTGATGAATGGTCAGCGGATTCAGACGTATCAACCCCCGGATCAGCGGCGAGGCATATGTCGCGACTACCACAGTGCGTTTCCTTCCTTCTCCCGATTCTAGCGCAGTGAACATCGTTGTATAGACAACGGCTACTGTGCCAGAGGTGCGCTTTGCAAATACAGTCACGGCGATGATGCCTTTGTTCCGTCGCAACTGTTTGCAATGACCTCACAGGGCGGCCCAATTCCCTTTTTACCCATGTTTCCCAATGGCGCGATGCCATTTGGCATGGTTGGTCCTGGCGCTGCTTACGATCCCCACGAAGCCCGTATGGACATGCGACCTAGCGGCAATATGATGGGTATCAACGGTCGTGCACACCCACGTCCACCCGTTATGTCCCGTACGCAAGACGACGGCTCACAGAACCCGCGTGCTTCGGGAGAACTCCCAGTCATCCAGGATCTAACCCCACAAGTTTCCGAGGACACCTCTGCCGTAGGTTCACAACCGCCGTCTCCACAGGCTGATGTGATGTGGATGCAGACTGCACCACCCCAACAACCGGAAGCTATGGACGTTGACAGCAGTGCTCCATCACTGCATGTACGTTCCGGTTCCGGAAATCCTCGGGTCAGAGGCGAGGGTAGAGGAACGTTTTCTGGTGATGCTCAATCATTTCGTCCCGAACGTCGAAGCGACAAGACGCTCGTGGTCGAAAAGATTCCAGAAGACAAGCTCTCCCTCGACGCAGTCAATAGTTGGTTCAAACGCTTCGGGACGGTTACCAATGTCGCGATCGATTCTCGCACCGCGAAAGCATTGGTTAGCTTTTCAGATCACACTGAAGCACACGCCGCATGGAAGTCGGAAGATGCTGTTTTTGGTAACCGATTCGTCAAGGTGTTTTGGCATAGACCAATGGAGGGACGGGGTCAAAAAGGTACACGCATGTTGGCCGCGTCTGCACCGTTGGTAGCGAATATCACTGCGCGAAGTGTAACACCCGCCACACCTTCGCCGAGTCCGTCGACGACTGTCTTTGCGCGCAAGCCATCCGCGGCGCCTAATCCCTCGGCCGAGCTTGCTGCCAAGCAAAAGCGTCTGGAGGAACAAATTGCAGAACAAAAATCCCTCGTGGCATCGTTGACGACAACTTCGGGAGATGAAAAGAAAAACATCATGGCACGGCTGAGGAAACTGGGTGAAGAGATGAAACCATCTTCTCCGGCCAGGGAAACCTCATCGGGTGCTGCATCTATAACGCAACAAGATACTTCTACGGACAGAGAGAAAGAAAGACTGGACAAGGAGTTGGATCTTCATGCCGTCACTGGTGGTGAATCTACGGCAGAGCTGCAGGCCAAGCTGGCGAAACTCAAGGAAGAGGTATGTCTATGCGTTTGTAAACGTGACGCGGACGCTCACAATCTTCAAGGCCGCAAGCCTCGGCATACCCGAGGGTGGCGATTATTCGCATGGTGGGGGATCGTACCGACCTTATCGAGGTCGTGGGCGTGGATCACGCGGCCCGTACTTTCGGGGTGCTGGGAGAGGTGCCCCTCGCGGTAGCATGAAGCTTGATAACAGACCCAAAAAATTACTTGTGAAAGGTGTACGGGAGGACGCTGTATCGGCATTGCGGGAATGGTATGAGGTACGGATAGAGCGCTATCCTAACAGTTCTGTACTCAACCGTTTTCCTTTTAGGCTTCGGGCCAGGTTGATTCGGTCGAACCTGTCGGAGAAGAAGAAGTACTAGTCGCTTTCCGGACTAGAGCTGCTGCTGAACAGGTTTGCACCCTTGTCAACCGCGTCGCTTTTGATTCTAACGCGTAATCTAGGCATTTGCCAAGGGCAGTCATGTGCCATCTATAGGGTCGGTACAGATATCATGGCATTCAGGCCAACAGTCGTTCCCTGCTTCCTCGACACTGGCTCCATCACCACAAGCCAACATACATGAGAACGGATCAGACTTACAGCATTCCTCACCAATCCCACAAGGACATTCGTCCACGCGTCGCCAGGAGGAAGAAGTAGTTGCAAGCGGTTGGGGAGATGGCGGAGATGAAGACGACATGGGATTCTAATAGTTCTGCGTTGCGTTGTTTTCTCTTTTTGTCATCTTCGTTTGTACCTTCGGGGCTTGCGCCAAATTATCCACGGGAAATCAGCCGGTGACAAGTTGCCAGCATACGAAATGCCAAGCTACACGAGAGGAGTCCGATGTGAGATGATACATTGCGATTGTATAAGTAGTCGGTTATAATTACTAATACTGCAAAAGAATAGTGCGTGTTTGAACGGCGGTGCACTGGGCACAGACCCTGCCATACAGAGAAAGAGAACACAGCGGGGGACCTGACTGTGACGAACGAGAGCAGAGCCATCCAGCGTACGTGGACGCCGTGGTGAAACATTTCTCAGGATGCCCGGAAGCGGCCCGTGGTGCTCCGGAAGGTGAGAAAGAGACATAGGGCGGACTACTAAGCAAAGAAGCCTGGGCTTTATTTATAAAAATAAAAAATAAAAACAGGACGAACGTGGGGAGAACATGGACGAGAAAAGAGATGAGTTTTGTGGTCGCCTGGACCGAAAAGCCTTTCAACCTCAATTCACCGTTCACTAGTAGCGCATCCAGTCATAAAGACGTGTCGACAATTCACTGGAATCAACCAACGTATTATGCATTGTGTGCCGTGCGATCGTTAGGAAATATCGTGACTGGTTGTATCTACGATAAGTTACATATGCAAGTCCGTGATGTAAGTTGTCTAGCTACAAAAGAGAAACTAAGGGCATGATAAGGGATGATACATACTAGCGTCGCTGGTAAACCGGTGATCGTCCTATTATGATACAGAGTAAGTAAATGTTCAATCATGAGATAGTTACAAACAGCGTCTGAATTGCAGATCTGGCCACCGGAGCTGGCACAAGTCCGTAGAATAAATGAGTCCAAGTGTTATCACTGACGTCCATGCGAAGAACACGTCTCCGGGGAGTCATGACCAGTTTGAGTCACCCGGATCGTTGGCAGCTCGTGGTGTGCGAGGCTGTCTTCGGCCGGGTCGATCGAGTCTGGGGATTCACATAGCGGCTTGTCGAAGTACTTGGTTGAGCCCAGTTCAACTGGGGGTACCGCGAGCCGAGGCAACTCCGACACCTCGCGGGACATTGAAGGCCCGCTCATTTGACCAGGTTGGGTGGAAATGAACAGCGGTCCCGCTTCGATACCTCTCTCGTGGACGACGACGCTGCCCTGAGATGACGGCTGCTCGGCTTCCTCAAAGGGCCGAGGAAGACAAAAGTCCTGAAGTGTCGACAGACGACCGTGCCTTGGAGTGACTATAGATGCCAGAGCAACCTCTGCAAAGGAGTGGGCAGAGTCGGAACGCCAGCGTTCCATCTGGACATCTTGGTCGGAAAACTTTGACGAAGAGCTGCTCTGTGATATAGATGGTCCGTGTTGGGGCTCCCCGATATGGAAGTACCGTTGGATGGAGTGGAATGATCCTGTCATGCTTGGAGGGTAATGAAACGCCGAGATGGTCTCCTCCCCCCCAGAGGGTTCTCGCCTTGGAGACATGATGAGGAGAGGGGAGAATTCTCTATCTTCTCGCATCCGCAAACGCGGACGCACTCTCCTAGACGATGGTGGGTTTCGAGAGCTGTCCCTGGGTGCAACCTCATCCCCCATCGTATCCAAGTGCAGTGCGTCATCGGTGTACTTCCGTTTACGAGCTGGGGGTTCCGGTGCTGGTGGCTTCAGAGGAATGTCCCTGCGCTGCAGCGTCAACCCCTGGTTGTCGTAAATGTTCCCATGCTCCTCATTCGCAGGTAAAGGTGACAGGGACGGCACCATGAGTGGAGGATGGCCACGTGAACCAGCTGGATGGCTGGGAAGAGGAAGGTTGGATGACACGGATCCACCGGAAGGAGAGTCCCATTGATGAGGTTGATGACGAGGAGGTACTATGTCGTCGTCCACGTCCATTGGCATGGACTCTGACTTTTCCTGGAGAAAGCATAGAGGGATAGTTCTAAGAACGCGTAATCGTGTCAGTAGTATGAGGGGTAACTCACAGGACCGCCAGGAACCATTGACTTCCTGTGGAGAGACGAGTTGCGGGGGAAAATAGTACTTGGATGGCAGCATTTGGGCCGTTTTATGAACATCTCTTCGAAGCACTTGAAGATGCATTCGGTTGCTGATGTCCTACCTGCCGTTCGCATCGTCACCATGCGAATGGCAGACAAAAACAAGAGGCTGGATGGAGAGGAATTACTTATCAGCCATGGACCCACAGGGACCCACATCGCCACCTGAATACAATAAATGAGAGTAATACCGCTAGTTTTATAATTCACTCGGTTGAAATGCGAAGGAAAATTACCGTCGCTGTTATTCGTCGTCCTTGCAACTCTTTGTCTCTCCTTTCGGGACCGTGGCAACGGGACAAGCAAAGTTAGGTTAGGGCCTTCAGGGATCAACGTTCTGCGAGTGGTTGACACGGGCATGATAAACAAGCATCCTTGAATGGAGTTTTGTTTCACCTCGGTGCGTTTGATCACTGACAGTGATACTAAGACGAAGGTGATACTAGTAAGCCCGAGTGGCAAAAGAGTAGTTGAATCTAGCAAATATTGTAGGGTCTTTCACCGCGTACTACAGTTACAGCTTGCTCGACTACGGTCGGGTGTCAATTGACTATCTCCGGGGAGAAGCACCTCTGAGGCAGTGCGGCCTCTATGGTACTCAGATTTACGCCAGCGGCTCGCAGCGCCGGGCCAGCGTTTCTACATCGAGCTCTCCGAACAACGGACTCAATGAGACTCTCAGAGTGATAATTCACGAAAAAACAGCTCCGCACATACATCCCTGGCCTCACCGCCCTTGAAGGATGTGTACTTAGTCGAGGTGGCAAGCCGCGAGATTATTTCACCGGTCAAGCGGTTGCTAGCGCTGCAGACAGATCGCCGTTTGGAGTCCAACCTGCTTCAATAACGGTTTCCAACTGCTTCGTACGCGATTCCTGCCCAAGCCTTGCTTGCGGGAAACATGACCCGAGTCGGGGGGAACAATACCTAGGCCCATCACAAGATATGCGGAATGATCATCACCTGTAATCGGGTCAACACCACCCAATTAATACAAGGCCCACGTGCCAAGAGATAGCCCTGATTTCTCCGGTGGCGCTCGTTGCCATCTGGCAGGAAGGTTCTGATCTTGGACTCCCGATAGAATACAAAAGAATGGAATTTATTGGTAGGTAAGAAAATTAGTGTAGAAAAGCCGGGAGCTGTTATAGACTTGGCTCACCTCGAGTTCCGAGCGGAATGGATCCCTCGCCTTGGGGTTTAAGTAAGGCACTGAGAATCAGTATCCTCCATCCCGCTGCTTCGCGGAAAATTTGGGAAGACAACCAAAAACTCGCTGGTTGGAGGATGAGTCTGACTGCACCCTGCTTGTCGACTTGCACCGAATGGCCTTGAACATTCCAGCTGGTGTCGATGATCAAGGGCGGTGCTACATGGAACTCTGTTCTCGTTTAAACGTTCATTGCAAAATCGACCAACGTCGAAACAGAAAATCAACGAAATATGATAATATTGGAGAGCAAGCGAGCTTCAAAAGTCTGCTTCACCGATTTTCAGGAAACGATCTAGAAACGAAAGGGCAAGCTAACGATTTATTGCTGTCATAATTGTAAACAGAAACTCTAGGAGGTTATGTAGGAGCATGTCATGATGCTACACCAATAAAAGAACGTGTAATAATGGCGATGGGACATGAATTTCTACGTATCTTAGCTAACTGAACTTGAAAAAGGTATGCAAGCACAAGTGTTGTAGATCGGGTATCGCCAAGGAGCTAGCCGAATGCGGCATCCCTGTCACGAATGTAAATAGGACCAACCTCGCTTCAGTTGCTGTGTACTTTGGTCAGGTCGACTGTTGTAACGCCCGAAATTACTCACCTCGAAGAAAACAAACATGAGGACGGTGTTCGGTCCTAGCCGCATAAAAGCTGGCGTCCAACCCTTAAACATGAACATAGGGCCTTCCTCGCGAAGCGACTTCAGGAGGACTTGCACAGGACTGGTCTTGCCCGACTTCATCGTTGGCGTTAGTGTAAGGCAAACTACGAAAAGGTGAAACGTCTTCACCGAACTCATTATTCTCGTTCTCATGACATCTGCGGGTGAACAGACGGCTGTAAAAGAAATGAACAAGGGGTCACACAAGTCAAAGGCACCCAACTTGTGCCACAGGTTCCGGCTGCCAAACTAGCGACAATGTGCAGGAAAAAACCATCCCGAAACTGATAATCCAGCAAAGGTATGCGATGATAAAGTAAGGTCGTCTTGAAAAAGTCATAACTGTAATCGATCTCGGGAAGTGCGTTCAAAAGGAGCTAGCAAAGGACCGCACTCACGACCCCACTTGCGATGTCTATCAAAAAGACACGTGTTACACACAGCCTTTGACAAGGGCAGCACGGCTTACATTCATTAAGACTGCACGTGTCTTGAATCGTATTTAATCTTCGCGTCAGGTGTCTGTAGTCTGCATGCTCACCGTATTGATTCCAAGCCCCCTGCTGAGACCCTTAATACCCTCATTCGTGATGAGGTTTACAAGCCCAGTTAGAGCATTACGGTACCCATAACGCTTTTCGGGAGGTCTCAATGAGTCACTAGTCATACGTACAAGGAGTATGTCCGCAGGGTTCCCTGCTACGCCCCCCAAACCGCCTGCAACACTTGCAGCCAGGAGGAGTTTGCCTGTGGAAGGCTTGCCACTTGTAGACATGCGTCGTTTCATCTCCTCGTAACTGCCTAGGCGGACGAGTGAGTACGTCATTTGTCGAAGCAGGGAGGCAGAAAGCCCAGTGTAAACGCTGCGCAAGCCATTCTCCGACAACGAAATTCGGATGGTTTTAAGCATAGACGGGCGTGGCACGGATGGGCCTAGGGTTTGCATACGGCTGTGTGGACGTTAGTCGTGTTCTATCAATGAAACCGGTGGTGCGTACACTTTTGTCAGGTCCAAAGGATGCGTGAGGCAAGCTGCCACTAGAACACGGCATATGAGACAAGGCATAAAAATTGGTGGATTCTACATACTAGAAGCTGCAACGCCTATGATTGGACTGTGAGAGTGATTCCATGCACAATAAACAATTGGCTTACCACCAAGCCTACGCAAAACTAGCTTAGCAAAGGCGTACGAGTGGCGTATCGGAAATGCTCACCAGAATGGATAGGATGTCATCTCGTCTGGAGCCACTGCTCGAAACACAACGGCTTTTATACCACTTCCACAGCAACTGATAGCAGCTTGATGCGTGTGCCAGGAGCGCAAAACGCTATAGGATAAAGATAATTGCGGTCGCCCTATACAATTCCTAACCGACGTCGAGGCTGGGGAAAGCCTCAATAAGAGGTTGCGAAAAGGAAAATGCCAGTGGCTACGTAACTGGCTGTTGAAAAGCTGAAATTTACACGCACTCTGGTTCAGAACGAGGCGCAGCTAACGGGTTGCATCGCTCCTCCAAGAAATCCAAGCCTCAAGGGTATATTCGGGAGTAAAGGAGGGTCCGTGCGCACGTGAGATTAAGTAAGGTGATGCTGCTTCATTAGTCAGCATCCAACCAACTTGTTTGACGGCGCCACAAATTTGTTCCTTTCTAACTTGACCTCTCTCTTTGACCATCTCCTGCTTTCCTCTGAACTCTACGCTCGGAATAATTCTCGGTAATCTTATTCAACAATGTCGCACGACAACGAGGAACTGGTTAACTACGAGGATGAAGACGACGTCGTCCCCAATGGCGCCGCTGCACCAACAAACGGTGTCGCTGCTTCTGCCATGGTGGATGGCGAGGGTGAAAAAGACAAAAAAAACTTCTCAGGAATACACTCGACTGGATTCAGGTTGGTTCTTCACTATTTTATTGAGGTGTATCTGACATGGTTTCCCCTCAGGGATTTCTTGTTAAAGCCCGAACTTCTGCGAGCAATCAGCGATTTGGGTTTTGAGCATCCCTCAGAAGGTATTTCAGACGCAACTTGTATGGTACCGTTCCCTGATTGTCACTCTCCAAAGTTCAACAAGAATGTATCCCCCAAGCTGTTCTGGGAATGGATGTTCTCTGTCAGGCCAAGTCTGGACACGGCAAGACCGCTGTCTTCGTGCTTGCGACATTGCAGCAACTGGAGCCTGTGAACGGCGAAGTTTCTGTGATTGTCTTGTGCCATACTCGTGAGCTCGCCTTCCAGATCAAGAACGAGTACACGCGGTTCGCAAAGTACATGCCAGATGTACGGGTCCACACCTTTTATGGCGGTACTCCAGTGCAAAAGGACGCAGAAATTCTTCGTGACAAAAACCGGTGCCCGCATATCGTCGTAGCGACTCCTGGCCGCTTGAACGCCCTCACCCGAGACAAGATTTTGGATGCCAAGAACGTCAAGCACTTCACTTTGGACGAATGCGACAAAATGCTAGAACAGCTTGGTTAGTTTCCGCCCCTTCAGTTTCGGCTACCAATCTTGGGAATATTGCGCCGTTAAACAAATTGCGCCCATCATGCCGGTTTCCACCACCGGTTAACGAAGTTCTTGTCGCCATACTCAACGTCACACTACCAATGTGGGCAAGCGCCGCGGGCACCACATGGACTTGGTGTTGAAGCATGGTCATGGGTTCATCGTCGGGTTGCTGAGTTGCTGAGAGTGTTGCACGATGAAGAACTTCGCGGGTCCAATTTCGATTCCCTGCAGTCGCCGTGTCAAAGTTTCACATGCATGGGCTTCAGTTGACGTTTGGCGCTTGCACTTCCTGTTCTTGAGTTTCTTCTTTTCTCCCTCGACCCGAAATTCGATCGCGATCTAACCGCTATCCTCGCCCTTTCTTTGCTGCGTAGACATGCGTAGGGATGTCCAAGAAATCTTCCGCGCAACCCCCCACCACAAGCAAGTGATGATGTTCAGTGCCACGTTGTCAAAGGAGATTCGTGTCACCTGTAAAAAGTTTATGGCGAACGTGAGTCTTCGCGCCTAAACTAGGATATGTCCTTAAACTGGTACCATAGCCCCTCGAGATTTTCGTCGACGACGAGACAAAGCTAACATTGCATGGTCTCCAGCAACACTATGTCAAGCTCGAAGAAAACGCCAAGAATAGGAAGCTCAATGACTTGCTCGATACGTTGGAGTTCAATCAAGTGAGTGATTTTGTGAGGCATTGTGTCAAATGTTTACCTCTCGTCAGGTTGTTATCTTCGTCAAGTCCGTTGCACGCGCCATCGAATTGGATAAACTGCTGGTGTCATGCAATTTCCCCAGTATTAGTATCCACTCTGGTCTTGCACAAGAAGAGCGGTAGGTTGAGAAGACTTGCTTTCATTATCTCGCTGACGTACTGAAAAGCATCAAACGCTACACGGCCTTCAAGGCCTTCGAAAAGCGAATACTAGTCGCTACTGACATCTTTGGTCGTGGCATTGATGTTGAACGAGTGAACATCGTTGTCAATTACGACTGTCCCCCAGATGCAGACAGCTACCTGCACCGGGTTGGTCGTGCTGGGCGATTTGGTACCAAAGGTCTTGCTATCACATTTGTTTCGAGCGAAAGTGACCAGCAGGTGATGGCTGCGATCCAAGCTCGGTTCGAAGTTGCGGTACCAGAGTTGCCTGACCACATTGACCCTGCTAGCTATAGTGAGTCGCCTACTCCACTCAGTTTAATGTCCTCATTTTTGTTCACCAGTGACATCGTAATCTGTTCTGTGTTGTGTTGTGCACTTTCGTATGATACTCCGAGTGTAACAATGTACTTGGTAGAGGATGTTGATTCGCGAATTTTTGCCCATATGACTGTTTAGAACTAGCTGTGCGTGAAGCAGGCACTGCTTGGACCAAGTAAATTCAACTACTGCAAACTTGAGCGGTAAATCCATGATCGCCATCGATACTATTGAAGTCTCAACGTTTGGCCTATCGTCAGGCAGAATTGATGCCAACATTTGAACCGTCAACTTATTACTGAAACACATCAGTGGAAGGTAGCCAAGTAGTAGCCGACGGTCCTGACCAGTCCTGACCAGTCCTGGACGCTACCCGATTCCCTGATGCCACGTGGGTTCGATGTTGCGCAGTAACGAGACCACAGCTTACTGTACAGGATAGTTAAATCATTGATAATCGCGGTGGGATACCTCCCAGGATGCGATCAAATGAATAAATGTCGGAAACACGGGGTTAACTAGGAGGGCAACCAGCTAGTACTCAACGCAGGTGACACACTTGAGTAGGATAAATGGGGTCGGCAGGGATATGGAGAACCCGACGGAAGGCTGTGACTGAGCTCGATCACGTAAGATGGCCAATAAAAACGTTTGAACTAGTTGGCGTGTCTTGCTCAGCAAAAGCCCCCCTCCGAATCATGGGCCTTCTCAACCGCCAGCCAAGGAAGCCCTGGGGGCTCGAATGGCGTTCGTCTGTATGGTTCATCACTATTGGTCCGTCTGTTTCTCTCCCCGTTTTCCTCTGACTCATCCCCAAATCAGTCGTCGGTCTTGGTTCGTGATATCTCGCTCTGCCCGCTACCCCCTCACGCCTCTCCAGGCATCACTACCGATCTCCTAGTATACTCTATCATCATCCCCGTCATGCCGTTCCAACTTGAGCGTCTCCATTTCCACTCGGTCTCTTCCCTCACTGGTTGGCTCCTTTGTGCATACGTACGTCTCCCCCTTCCTCTTCCCTCTGCCCTCACACACCTTCCTCTAGTCCCTGGGCCTGGTCCTTTGTACGTGATTTTCTCGCTCCTCTTCTGCTCTTCCCTTATCATCCGTCAGCCACGATACCCATCGCTGTCTTTGCGGAAAAGAATTCCTCCAGGCGTACTCCCCTTGTCCTGGGCATCTTGGCACTTCTGGGCGCCCAAGTCCTCCTTATGGAGGCACCCAACTACGCCCTCATGGCCATTGCACGCGTCTTTCAGGGAATTAGCTCTTCCATGATTTGGATCATTGGTCTTGCACTCCTGTATCGTACTTTATCGTAATCCCCCCTTTTTTACTCACATTCTTTCAGTTGTGATACCACTCCAGAAGAAAACATTGGCAGTTAGTCAATCATTTTTTCCCGCATCATTACTAACATTCCTTACTCAGGGCAACTCGGTATTGCAATGACGGGCCTCTCCATTGGGTGTGCTTCTTCCCTGGCTTGTTCATCCCACTCGCTGACCCTACTAGCCTCATGGTTGGCACTCCCGCAGGTGGATCACTGTATGCCCGATTCGGCTTTCACGGCCCCTTTGTATTCGGGGAAATATGCACTGCCGTTGATCTTCTCCTTCGTCTCCTCATCATTGAGAGGGATGTTGCCCTTCGATGGGGGTATGATCCAGCAATATGCAAGTATGTCGACATAGCTACGGACTTGGAATCGTCGCCCTCACCGGACGCCATCGATACCTCCGCACCGAAACTCACTCCAGTGCATTCTACGGAACAAGCATTGTCACTTAACTCCAGTCAGAAACAGAGCACACTAGACTCTCACCCTTCATCTTCCAACAACCTCATTATCCCAGAGGTCTCGCTTGTTCGAAAACCACTGCCATGGCTCTCAGTAATTGGCATCTTGGGACATACCCCTCGTGCCGTGGTCGCGTTAACCATGTCCTTGGTCTATGGGTATGCTTTCCGCTTGACAAACCACCTGTCCTGACAGTGCCTTCTAGTACACTTACCACTATGCAAGAACCTTCACTTCCGCTCCACTTGCAAGCGGTGTGGGGATACACTTCCGATCGAGTCGGTCTGGTATACATGGCAGGTCTTACGCCTGCCCTGATTTGTGAGCAGTTTCAAGTGACCTCGGCTTCAGAAGTGAATCTCACTTCAATGTTAGCGTCCCCTTTATCTGGATTACTTGCTGATCGAATAGGCTCGGAGTTTATCACGACTATATGTCTGCTCCTCGCCATTCCTTGGTGGATCATTCTAATCTTTAGGAGGTCGATCGCCCTGTTTATCGTCGCCCTCGCCTTGCAAAGTGAGCATCATGTACGGCGTGCGCACTCAAGTTCAAATACATTGCCTTTAGGTTTCTTTGTTTCAGGGGTCGTTCCCCCAGTGACCGCAGAATTGGCAAGCGTCTCTCGGGGAATGCAGGGCGTTGGATGTGAGTCTCTTTGAGTGTCATTATTCTTTAGCTGATGCATTATGTTTGCAGATGCGCATGTATATGGGGCCTTTAATCTGGCCTTTGGTGTCGGGACTGCTGGTCAGCATTTCTACATATCCATGCATGGTAGTCGAGTACTTACCCATAAACAGTGGGCCCAATCATTGGAGGACAGGTTCGTACTTGATCACATCTTAACCGGTGAAATTTCGTAAGACTTTCCTAGATCTACGGGCATATAAGACATGGCTGGGCTGCGCTTTGTTGCATAACGGCCGGACTCATCATAATATGTGTCATGCTCGCATTTTGCTACACGGGTGACGATCCTCTGCTGGCCAAGATGATGCGGCACTCGAAATCAACGCTGGAGATGAAGCCATTGAAAGGACGATTCGAGGGACCTGTCGCTGATGATCCCAATGATGCACCCCCTTCATAATAATGATTCTGGATATTTTACATACCAGTATTTAACCCACTTCGACTTAATACTTTTGGAACTGTTGGTGATGATCGCTCTAGTGTTGTATTTTATCTTAGAGATACTTATGGATGGCCTGATGGGAATTATCCGGACTCGTATCAGCGTACTGCCAGTGCTTTTCTCCACCTCACCACTGCTATTCACCCAGCCCTGGGACCATGGATTCTAGCTCGGATACTGGGCTAACAGGACGGTCATCTCCAGAGCCCACCTTGACGGCATTTCACCGGGGAGCAACCGGCGACGTCGCTGTTACCGCACCACAGTTTACATTTCCCCCCAGTCCAGACACTTGGACGTCGAGCCCATCCCTCGACTCTCAGAGCCGGAACAACCTCAGACAGGCCTCTGTCGCGCTCGACACTGCGTACGAGCGAATCACTTCCCTTCGGAACAGCATCAACGACATGTTGAATCGCATCCCGCGCGACAGCGCAGGGACTGGACCGTTGACAGGCACTACAAACAACGGCACCGCCGAATCCCGCCAATCCTTCAGTCACGACACTAGCATTCGCCCACCGCACTCTGCGTTGGTGCTTACAAGCGAACAAGCTGTGGAAGAACTCAACTTGAGAGCTGCGAGGCTGCGCACACTTATATCTCCCTCTGCTCGACAGAGGCTAGAGGAATTCGAATCCAACAGTAGAAGTGACACGAGGGAGTCTGCATGGGACAGGTTTTCTCAGAGCGATCGTCCGCGGTTGGACAGAGTGGATCCTCTTCCGATCCCACCCCGGCCCCGCACACCTCCCATGCCGGGTTTCATCCAATCTCGCGCGACAGACCCCTTTGATCCACGCATTTCCCAGAGGCGAGACCTCCAGAGCGCAAATCGAGACGAGTCGAGCACCATGATTGGAAGACGCGTCGCTGCACGCGTGAACGCAACCGACAGTCAAGGCTTTCTCTCTTCCAGACTAACGCTGACGGAGATTGAGCAGCGGTTGCAGGCACAAACGGCACAGATCGCACGGGAGCTGGAGAACATGACAGATCGCCTAGCCGCTCAGAGATCCAGAAGAGTCGAACTAGCTGCTTCGAGCATGCGCGGTGATACGCCGGTTCTCGGCGCGCAAAATAATGGGGCTCGTATACTGCAATCCACCTCTAGCAGCGACTCGAGGGTGGTGCCCAACCCTTCAGCAAGCAGGCGTCCTCTCGGGCCCGCCCGCGACGTCACGCTCGTGGACAACACTTCACACGTTGTCCTACCGCAGCCCATATCGCGTACATCATCCGATGGCACACCCATCGACGATCTTATGACTCCTGCTCGCCGTAGCCTCTCCGCGGCATTTAGGGAGCATATTGCAACTTATCGCGATCATATCCAGGTTGGAAATACCTCTCTGGATACCCCTCGCAACCTTGCAAATACGCCCGAAGTGCGGGGTACACTTGCCAACCTTCTTGCGCGAGATCGGGATGAGCAGTTCCGACCTGCTCGCCAGACTGAACACAACCAATCTGGTGTTGACAACAATCGAAGGGACGCGACGCGTTCCAATCCCTCTGTCCCTACAGGACAAGGCAGACGGCGGCGTGGTTGGAGTAAGCATCCTTTTTTTTCACGAGTTCACGCCGTTTCATGTCTGACACGCTGGATAGCCCGCCTGAATGCCGATGGCGATGAAATCGATTCCGACCAGGATGACAACGTGTC
Source organism: Tubosaeta aff. heterosetosa (assembly GCA_038094375.1). Lineage (NCBI taxonomy): Eukaryota > Fungi > Basidiomycota > Agaricomycetes > Boletales > Boletaceae > Tubosaeta > Tubosaeta aff. heterosetosa. Next base: position 74,977 of record JBBPUC010000014.1, read on the forward strand.
GCCACAAACCCGTCGTCTGCGGATGCGTTTCGCGTATGGCACCAACGTGGATCAACCGGCACGGTCCCATACCGTGACCATTGAAGATATCCTTTGGCGGACGTCTGGGAGCGACAGCGAGGCTGATGCGCTGTCTCCGGATTCGACCGAGAGCTGTCAATCGCTGCTCCAGGGGTCACCGCCTCGCCCTCTGATGCGCCGTCCCCATCCTCTACCGACGCCGGTAGAAGATATGTTGGTATACCCGGCTACGAAACCGCCACAACGACCGCAGGTGGTGTGTGTCTCCAAATACGCCAGTCTTGCTGGCCGGTGACTCGTTTCTTGGAATGACTATATATCCTGGCAACTTTGGGATTGATCTCTGTTCATTTTTTTACTCTTTCTTCAACTGGGAGGGTCCGGTTTAGTTATTCGTAAGTTAGCTCTGTCCCCAGTACCGTACGAAAAACTTGGAGCGATTAGACGATCTTTTTCCCGAGTACTTTCTGGCTTGAAGTGTGGACAGTAGGTGATCAATTCCTTGGTCACCCCAAAAAAACATCCAGGACAGTCGAGTGGATTGGGCACTTGAGTGAGCGCGCACTTTGCTTCGAAATTAAATTTCTCCTCCCAGCTCCATCACCCCTACGTCCACGAGTGTTAGCGCACTGACTCTACGATAGACCCAGATGTGTTGTACAACAATGAAGGGTTCCCGGCACAACAGTCGGAATACCTTTGGTGCTTTGGACTCAACCAGAGCGACATAGCAATGGACGTCCAACTCTGAGATTTGGAACTTGGTTCTCATTTTTCATTACTCGTGACGACAGCAGCGAAGGCTGCTGTACAATTATGACTACTCTATTGGACAGAAAACCGCTCAACGTATAATGTCAATACAGTTATATTACGATTGCGCAGGAGACGGCGTCGCCTGGTACGCCCCGTAATAACCAGGCTGGTACAAGCCGGCACCATATGGGCCTGCGGCGCCAGGCTGCCCCGCGATCGTCGCCCGAATATGCGGAGGAAGTGTTGCAGCCACAAACCCTGTGCCAGCGGGTGCCGCCCACGTTCCACCCGCAGTGGGTTGATAAGGTTTCCCAGCCGGGGATGCCGCCGTAACCGTGTTAGCCACCGCGCGCTGACCCGCGGCCGCCGTCGCATTAAAAAAGCCTGCATACGACGTCGGTATCGCACTCGATGCCGTCGTTGCCGGTGTCGCCGCAGCAGCAGCACTCGGTTGTGGCGTCCCCTTGCGCGATCCAGCAGCAGATGTACTGGACTGCGTCTGGGGATTGTACTGGTACCACGAAGAATACGCGTATTGTTGCTGTCCGGCTGCGCCGTACGGCTGGCCTTGGTAGTACTGTGAGGTGGCCTGTGTTTGCGTGGTCGCCTGGGCATACGCATTGGGATAGTATGGTGTTGGTTGACCGGGCTTGTACTGGTAACCTGTCCGATAGGGGGTTGCGTAATTGTACGAGTAGCCGGCGTATGCCTGGGCTGTAGCAGCGTTGGCTTGCGTGGACGCGGGTTGCGTTGGCGTTGGCGTCTGGGCTGGTGGCGCCGACGGTGTCGGGATTGCGGTTGCGGTTGATTTGATGTAGAGGGTAGAATCATCTCGCAGGGCCGTTGTGTGTTCTCCGGGGAGCGTTCCCTGCCAGCCTTGGGAGGGTGCTATGGGCAGGGTCCGTTGCAGTCTATGAAGGGCAGATGGCGATGGGATAAGGGGAGCGTCGTCGGATATAGATAACCGGGGTCGGAGAGACGTGAGAAGGCAAAGAGAGTCAAAAATACCCTGGGCTAGCGTACAAAGATAAGCACTGAGAACAAAAAGGCGGGAGCAACAGAGGGCTGACCAGTATCCCACTCTTCAGAACCTTGTTCGACAGGGGTAAACTCGCCCGGCTTTGATAACCGTCTATTCTGGAGTTCTTCTAGTCTGTTGAGCGCTTTAGCATTTCGCTCCAGTAGTTCGTGGACGGCCGCTTCGAGCTCTAAGCTTCTCAAGGCTTGTTTGAGAAGAGTCAACTGTTCTGTCGAGAAAAGTCCTCCCAAGACCTTTTCGTCGTCAAACGCGTCGTGGTGGTCTGACTCGTCGATACCATTCGGCTGTGGGGTCTCCTCGGCGTCATCGTCCGAGGACGGCTGTTTGACGGCCGAATGTTCATCTGACCACTTCTTCTTTCTATCTTCCCATCTCCAAAACAGTTCACCCATGACTGACCGCCCAACCTCTACGCCGTCTTGTTCGAATACGGGGGCAAAGCTGGCATAGGGCCCATAGTCTAAGAATGCGCCGCAGCTCACACGACGGGATCCGGGAAGTTTTGACTTGAACCCTGGGGGCTTTTTTGGGACATAGGATGCGAGAGTGGTGGGAGCGGACTCTTCTTCCTGTGGTTCGACTGGCGCAGGGACAGAAGGAGAAGGTAGGATGGCGACGAGCTCTGCGTTTGCGGTGGATACGCCCCTCAGGGGCTTACTATCTGAGGGGACGAGATCTGAGCTGAGGGAGGACCACCAGGTGCCAAAAGGAAGTTTCTGCATGAGAGCATACTTTTTGGGGTAGTGGAAATCGGGGTTTTTTTCAGGAGGCGGTGGTTTTGATTCAGGGTAGTCGAGGAGGGAATCGACGTCGAGGGGGAGGGGCACGGAATGGAAGGAGGCTTGGTCGAAGAGGGAGCATGCGAGATTGCAGAAGCGAAGCTGCTGGGCTGCAGGGGAGGAAGGACGGGATCGTGGGTGGTAGGATGTCGGGAAGAGATGTTGGACGGCAGCCTGGATGGGGAGAAGGTGAATGAACAAGGCAAGGAAAGGCGAGAGACATACACGCAGCACGCGGAGGGGGTGGTTGGAGGGCTCTGTGAGGAGTGCGCGGAGGGAGTGGGACTTGGAGGAGGAGGGGAGGGGGAAGACGCGGTCGAGCAACGCCTGCGAATCGATGCTGATGGCAGCGTAAGAGAGAGCACACGGGACAAGACAAGGACAGACCGCGCGAGAATGTCGAGAATGTGCTGTGCGTCTGAGGAGGCAATTGGGACATCGCCGGCGAGTTGCAGGTTCTGCAGTTTTGTACAACCGAGGATGTCGTCGTCTGCCTGTATCTCGTCTTTTATTGCGCGTTGTTGCCTCGTTGGATGTGTGTCGTCGTTGTCCGCGCGTTTTCGTTTCTTTGTGGATGTCTTTGATTTGGGCAGATCTTTCTCGCTCTGAATCTGTGTCGCTGAACTTCGCGTTGCCCGGGCCATGGCCGACTAAAATGACGATTTACAACCACGACGCCCACTATCATATTTCAAGCGGAGTTCACATTTTAAACCCCAATGCCGAACATGCCGTCCTCTCCCTCATCGATGCCGTCCGCACTCTGGAGAGCCCAGCTGCGCGCCGTCCCCGCCAACGGACACGCCGCCTTCGTGCCCCCCGTCCGCAAGGTCGTCCTCGAGTTTTGCCAGCACGGGCCCTCCTCGGCCAACACCCGCACCTTCATCTCAAAAGACATCCAGCGCATTGCACGCGACAACCCACACGTCGAGTTTGTCGTCAAGCAGCGCAACGGCCATGAACCCATCGCCCGCGGCTTCTATGGTGCGTCCCTTGCCCTCTGGTGATCCCCGCTGACCTCCCAGCAGCCAACGGACGCGACAAGGTGGTTCCGCTACCACGCCTCGAGGTGAACGGGGTAGAGAGAAAGGTGCAGCTAATACTCGAGTCGTCTGGGGCCAAGATCAAGCCGCTGAAAAAGGGTCGAATAGTGGAGAGCATGAGCGAGTCCGTGCGGGGTATTTGGAGCGGGCTTCACGTCGACACGCCGTTTAAACTGTAGCTTGTTTTGTCTCATGTCAGAAAACACGCCGTTGCCTGCAGGCTGCCTTTTCTTCCTCCGCCCTCTCCTCCTACTCCCTGTCCAACGACCATGTCCAAGGTATGTTCTCGCCCAGGTGTCCTCGACTCCTCACACATCCTCCCCAGCCCGATACCTCTGATCCAGTATTATCCGATTGGCTTGAAACAGACACGATCGTAAACGTGCGTCCTTCACCTGCCAACTCCATCGGTCCACAGTCCCTGCTCGAACCCTCTCCCGTTTTCACCCTGAGCGATCTCCCTGTGAGCATCTGCGCGAGATGACGACACCACGCGCCGCTAATCTCGTCCACCGCCACCAGCACACCATCCCCGAACACGACGAGTATCATGGAATGCCACACAGTCTCAGACATGTCCTCGTCAGTCCCTCTCTATCCCTCCATGTCCCCTCGTTCATCTCTTCGATTTCCTCAGACCCCTCCCACATCCGATTCCTTTGGTCGTCCTAGGAGCATTCTTCTCGAACCCCCCATCCCACACGCGTCCTCTCCACCATACTCGCGGCCCCGATGGTCTCCTTCCTCTGACCCTCCCAATGGCGGAGTCTATCGCGCCCGACAAAGCGTTTCCTCCATCGGCTCTTGTTCAACCCTACAGACCCGCTCTGCCCCTCCCATTAAATCTATTCTTGCTCGACATGATTCTGGTGTTTCTATGGCCACGACATCAGCGTCCTCACGCCGGAAAAGGAGACGCTCCCCTCCTTCTGTTAAATTCGTCGATGCCCCCACTGTTCATTATGACGATGGTATTTATCATAACCCGCTGCGCTCTCCTCCCTCTCCGCCCTCTCAACCGCCCAAACCGAAACGCTGGTTCACCAAATGGTGGAAGAAACCCTCCGCTCCTCCTCCTCGACCACCCATTTCTGGTCCATATCATATATCTTATACCGCGTCGCTGGCAGACATCCACGCTTCGAGAACCCCAAAGCCACAGCCAGGCAGGCTAAAAAAGCTCTGGAATCGATTGACTAGCGTGATTCATTGAACAGTAGGCAAGTGAGGCAGTCTTTTCTCGTGGCCTTTTTGTCTGAAATTTCGCTTAGGACCGCTGCGGTATCGGGAATGGAAGACTACACTCGTTATTACGCTCATGCATTTTATATCCGCAACCACACCGATCGATTCGGTGTTTCACTACACGCAGAGCGTGTTCATACTAGATCCGGCATTACATCACATTGCATACCAGTCATTGATCGCACACGCCAGAACACATGTATCCAGATCTGATAAGCACTAGGAATAGTAGAGGTTCAGGTAGGAACGACCGTTCTTCGTGCTTTCTCTGCGTCCCAACGCGCCCGTATGAGCATCGCACCCTCTGCTCTCGACCGAACGAGCGGTGAAAGAAGCTGGATCTGCGCGGCTTGCAGTTGGGGCGGCAGCACACCATCGTTTCGGATGACCTGTAGGACAACGTCGTACGTGAAAATATGAGCCGAGAGTCATGGTCTTACAGAGCCAATGGCGAGGAAAAATGAAAACGTGGCTGCACTGCTGAGCATGTACTGCGAGAGCGTTGCCAGTGCTCCTCTAGGTCCCGCGCCGCCTCTTTCAAACGTTCAGTCGGGCATTTTCCTGGCATGAAAGTGGCTCACCTGAGGATGCTGTATGAACCAAAAATGAAGCCAATGGTGAGGCCAACACCTCCGCCCATGAGAGCGCCCATTCTATTCGAAGCATTTAGCGTGGAGGCGTCGTGGATGAACGGGGACGTACTTTACTGTGCCGTCGACCGTCTCGTGTTAGAACGTCGTCTGTTTCGCGTTCTGGAACATGTTCCACTCACATTTTTGCCAGACAGAAGGCTCTTGTACGCGAGGTGCAGCCATGATGACGGAAAGAACAGAATACCACAGCCACTCGATTCATGTTTCCCAGTGCCCGACAAGCCCAAATCAGTGCGTTTGCCGGATCTCTTCAATGTCTTGCCAGCTGACCGAAACGCAGTCAGAGCGAACCAGAGAGACCTGTTCCATGTCTTGTCGTTCAAGGAGCAGACCGACGCCGTGCTGCGCTCTTGGCTGGGTGAGTGCTCCTCCTGCTTCGCCACATTTCTCACTCGTTTCGCAGGAACGCGGTGGCTGCTGAGGTGGGACAAGGAGGTCGATCTTGCGCTAAAGCTGCTCTACTATGGAGTGACCATCGGCCGAGGTTCGAATCTCACGTCCGCGACACCGTGCCGTCTGCTCACATCGCTCCGAAGCCGCACAGACCCTCGGGGAAGAATACACCGACATTTGGCGACATTCTGCGTTCAGCGACAGAGCGCCTTCCAGAGCTGCACGAATAGCTCTAGTCCTCCTTCCAGCCCTGCCTTCGTATATCCTTGCAAGATGGGGTTCGCATCTTGGTTCACTGTCCCCAAAGATGGCAGGCGTTCTTCGTCTATTGCCTGCATGCCTTGAGACGGCTGCAGAGGTAAACCTAGCCATATTCTACCTCCGAGGCACGTACTATGACCTGACGAAGCGGATATTGGGTATCCGGCATGTGATTGTCAGTCCTGTTCGTGTTGAATGTCACTCAAATGTACTTGTAGATCTCGTCCATGCCGGAGAACCCACACGTACGTCCACCGTCGTATTCCCTACTCGGGATCCTCATTCTCATCCGCCTCGTTTACCGACTTGCACAACACTTGCGCTCGCGTGCACAAGATTCCACTGAGAAATCACGCGGAAAGCGCAGTCTGAACGAGACACGCGAGATGTTTATTGACGACCGACTCGTTGGCGCGATGCTCGAACACCCAGATCTCGAGAATGCATCCACCAAACTCGCCGAGGAGGACGAGAACACGGTGCTGGATGTCAGTGCGATATCCGCCCGGGCAAGGGCCAGCCGGAAGTGCACACTTTGCTTGGAAGAGAGAACGGACAGCTGTGCAACGGAATGTGGTCACTTGTTTTGCTGGAGTTGTATTGTGGGGTGGGGGAGAGAAAAGGCAGAGTGTCCGCTGTGCAGACAGGCGCTGAATTTGACTCGGTTACTACCTATATACAATCTGTGAACAGACATGTACATCGTCGGGGAATTGATGACGGTGCACGAGGTGTGTGCAGAGAATATCATACCACTTGTTGGATGAGCGTGATGTTGTCACCTTTGAGGAGAATACGGCCTGAAGAGACATGTACAGCAGCTGTAGGAGAATAATGAATGGGCGTACCAAGCTCTCGCCGCGGTTTTGCGTCCTTGACATAGACCTCCGCTGCTTCATCCATGACAACGTTCATGAACTCATCAAAGCCCTGGACAAGATTAATCAGTGCAAAGGTTCACTCGCGGCACGAACACAAGGAAAAGGCAATGCGAGGGGATCAACATCGCCTTTGCAAAGGACGATTCAATGCTGGGAGTGATCTGGGAACGAATCAAACAGACGTACAATAATGCGCCCTTCGATTCGCATCTCGATATTGTCGTACAACCATATCACTACTTTTGTCCGCTGCAAATGTGTCAGTGATGAACATGAAGATGCAAGGACTGACCTGTTGCAGGTTTTTGAAGATGACATTCTAAACGGTGTCATCAGCTGGAATGCTAATCAATCAAAGGACTGTGCGCACGATGGGCTGAACCATCACGCGTTGCTGGCGTCCCGACATGGCTGGCAAGTGATTCGTTACTGAGCGTTGACGAGGAGAGATATACTGGTAATTATCTAATCAGTTCCCACACGGTACCAACCTACCCAGCTTGCGTTGCCTTCACGTCCACATTATGGAGGTAAAGCACTCGTTTCTTCCTCTGACCACTTCTGACCGTGTCCTCGCAGGCGTTCAGTCCCTCCAATTCATCCACCGCAGCTGCGGTTACTTTCATCACCTTTGTCCAAGACTTGAAGCGCAAGACCAAGACATGGGGTCCCATGATTGAGCTCTGTGCCAACGGCGAGAAGACTTTGGAACGCTTTCGATACCAGTTTCCCGACGATTGGCTTTACAGCGATCAGCTCCGAGGCGAATGGAGCGCATACAACGAGATTCTCAAACGCAAGAACGATTCCATCCAGGAGCAGCTCGGTAAAGTCCTCTCCGTCGTGTCATTCCTGTCTCACGCAGTCCCTTTTTCATAGCTGGACTCCAGCTCAAGATTGTCGCCGAGGACAAGATCGTAGAAAACAAGATCAATGATATCCTTTCAGAATGGGAGCAGACACGTCCTGTGCAAGGAAGCATGCGTGCCGATACTGCCATGAATACCATCAACGTTTTTGAAGGAAAGCTGAATCGTGTCAAGGAAGAATACGACCTCGTGTGCAGGGCCAAAGAGGCTCTTGATTTAGAACTGACGCGTCATACTCGCTTGGAACCCGTCTTCGAGGAACTCAAAGATCTCAAGGCCGTCTGGACAGCGCTTTCGGGCGTCTGGAGCCAGATTGGAGAGTTGCGCGAGATGTCGTGGGCAACTGTGCAGCCGAGAAAGTTGAGGCAGCAAATCGACGGCCTCTTGTCTTCGACCAAGGACATGCCGACACGCATGCGGCAATATGCAGCATTTGAACACGTACAAGACGTCCTTCGGGGACTCTTGAAGTCGAACGCGATCATTTCCGACCTCAAGTCGGAGGCGTTGAAGGATAGACACTGGAAGCAATTGTTCAAGGCTTTGAGGCTGCCCTCGCAAATTAGTCTTCCTGTGTAAGTCGTTCGTCTCTCTGTTCGCCGCTTCTTCTGAGGCGCAGACAGTATGACGCTTGGAAACGTTTACGACTTGGATCTGAAAAAGAACGAGTCCCTCATACGAGAAGTCATCATACAAGCTCAGGGAGAGGTAAAGTGTCTCATGGCTCCGTCATCTACTCAGCGTTGACGTTATGCATAGATGGCCCTCGAAGAGTATATCAAGCAAGTCAAGGAAACGTGGACCAACTATACGCTCGATCTCGTGAACTACCAAAATAAATGCCGGCTTATCAGGTATGAACTAATCACACTCATTTCATTGCGACGCGCTGTTCATGTCGTGCCTCAGAGGCTGGGACGATCTTTTCACCAAGTGTAGCGAGAATTTAAACTCGCTGAGTGCGATGAAGCTTTCTCCATATTACAAAGGTTCGTAGGTGGAGTTTGCAGAAACCATCGTAGCAAGCTGATCCCGTCCCAGTCTTCGAGGAAGAGGTATTGTCCCAGTACAAACGTCATTTCTTTTGTTAACACTGTCAAAGGCTGGTTCCTGGGAAGAAAAACTAAACAGGATCCACGTTTTGTTTGGTAAGCAATTTCGTATATTTTGGCATGACGCTTCTCACATTTGTAAAAGATGTTTGGATTGACGTTCAGCGTCAATGGGTGTACTTGGAGGGAATCTTTTCTGGGAGTGCAGACATCAAACACCTCCTCCCCGTGGAAAGCGCCCGCTTCCAGAACATCAATGCCGAGTTCTTGACCGTCATGAAGAAGGTGTACAAGTCGCCATTCGTCGTCGACGTCATGAATATCCAAGGAATACAAAAGAGCTTGGAGCGTCTCGCCGATCTCTTGAACAAAATTCAGAAGGCTCTCGGTGAATATCTTGAACGCGAGCGTGCATCGTTCCCCCGGTTCTACTTCGTCGGTGACGAGGACCTGCTGGAGATAATTGGTAACAGTAAAGACATCCTACGGATCATGAAGCATCTCAAGAAGATGTTCGCCGGGATTTCTACTATCAAGCTTGACGACGACCTGACTCAAATTCAAGGGATGGCTTCGCGTGAGGGAGAGGAAGTCCACTTCAGCGAGCCGATTCTGTTGAAAGATTATCCAAAGATCAACGACTGGCTTGCCCGACTGGAATCTTTGATGCGTCTCTCATTAGCTGAGCTGCTCTGCGACGCTGTTAGCGAATTACAATCATTCTATGGCACCGGATCTCCTCTCAATATGGATCAACTTATGTATTGGATGGAGAAGTATCCTGCCCAACTCGTTACGTTGGCTATTCAAGTCGCTTGGACTACGTCGGTCGAGGGTTCTCTGGAATCTGTCAGTCTCCCTGAAGAACCGCTTGAAACGATTTCTCAAGCTCTTGACCTCCTTGCTGATATCGTCTTGCAAGAACTCAGTCCCGTCACTCGTCGTAAATGTGAACACCTCATCACAGAACTCGTCCATCAACGAGACGTCACACGCGCTCTCATCCAACAAAGAGTAACCGATACCAAGGCTTTCACGTGGCTCTCTCAAATGCGCTTTTATTTGGAACGATCTGCCGAGAATCCTCTTGACCGTTTAGCCATCCGAGTCGCGAACGCGTCGTTCCCTTATGGATGGGAGTATTTGGGCGTTCCGGATCGTCTTGTGCAAACACCGCTAACGGATCGAGTGTACCTCACCTTGACTCAAGCTTTGGATAGTCAACTCGGTGGTTCTCCGTTTGGCCCAGCCGGAACAGGTACCCCAATCTCATACAGCAAAGGTGTTGTCTAACAGTTTGACTCTAGGTAAAACTGAATCCGTCAAGGCCCTTGGCGTGCAGCTTGGTCGATTTGTTCTGGTATTCTGTTGCGATGAGACGTTTGATTTCCAGGCTATGGGCCGCATTTTCGTTGGTCTCTGTCAAGTTGGAGCTTGGGGTTGCTTTGACGAGTTCAACCGATTGGAGGAGCGTATTCTGAGTGCAGTCTCGCAACAGGTGCAGAGTATCCAGCAAGGGCTCGCTGCTCTCGCCAAGAATCCAAACACCGAGATCGAGCTTGTTGGAAAGAGTTTGAGGATTAATAAAAACATTGGTAGGTTTATTTACGAGCCTCTTGTTGCGCCTACCTAACCACGTCAATCAGGTATCTTCATCACCACTAACCCCAACTACGCTGGGCGGTCGACTTTGCCGCCAAACTTGACAAAACTTTTCCGGCCGTGGGTCTCTCCCCTTGCTTGCTAATAACTACTCTGACTGGTTTTCAGGATGGCGATGACACGACCTGACCGCGAGCTCATCGCTCAAGTGATGCTGTTCTCTCAAGGTTTCCGAACAGCCGAATCTCTCGCGTCCAAGATCGTACCCTTCTTCAACCTTTGCGACGAGCAGCTCTCGCCCCAACCCCATTACGACTTCGGTTTGCGTGCCCTCAAGGCTGTTCTTGCCAGTGCAGGTATCCTCAAGCGCGAACGCCTGCAGAATGCCAAGTTGGAGGACACGGAGAGTGTCGGTGGGCTTTCGGACGTTATTTCTGAGCAGATTATTGTCATCCAGAGTGTCACGGAAACCATTGTTCCCAAGTTGGTTGCCGACGATGTGCCCTTGCTCACGAGGTAAGATTTAACGATGGCACTGGTTCTTCGCGCTCATATGTAATCACTTTTAGTCTGCTCGCGGATGTCTTCCCGGGCACAGACTATATTCCCGTTGACTTGGAGGCACTGCGTGAGCAGATATTGAAGGTCTGTGCGGAAAGACGCTTGGTGGATGGCGAGCGGTGGATTGCCAAGATTCTCCAGTTGTACCAGATTCAGAAGATTCAACATGGTCTTATGATGGTCGGTCCCTCCGGCACTGGAAAAACAAACGCGTGGCAGGTTCTCCTCTCAGCACTGGAGAGACTAGATGGCACCGAAGGCGTTGCGTATGTTATCGACCCCAAAGCAATCCACAAGGACGCACTCTATGGTACCCTCGACCCCACTACGCGTGAGTGGAATGACGGATTGTTCACACATATTCTGCGCAAGATCGTGGATGACGTGCGTGGCGAGAGTTCGAAACGGCATTGGATCATTTTCGATGGAGATGTCGACCCGGAGTGGGTCGAGAACTTGAACAGGTCAGTTTGTTCGCTGAGCCATGACATGGATGGCTCATCGGTTTGTAGTGTCCTCGATGACAACAAGTTGCTTACGCTTCCGAATGGTGAACGTCTGAACTTGCCTCCCAACGTCCGGATCATGTTCGAGGTCGAACACTTGCGTTACGCAACCCTCGCTACCGTCAGTCGCTGTGGTATGATCTGGTTCAGCGAAGATGTCATCGAGCCTTCCATGGTCTATCGCCACTACCTCAACACTCTTTCATCTGTACCATTGGACGCGGACGACGACGACGCTGCCGACGTACCGGGACGTCGTTCCGACATTCTTGGTGCTGAGACTTCGGGTTCTGCCCACCTTGCCACTCAGGTTCAGATTGCTGACATCCTTGAGCGCTACTTTGCGGATGGAGAACTCGTCAGCTCCGCTCTCGAATTCGCGGATTCCATCGATCACATCATGGACTTTACGACTACTCGTGCACTTCATACGCTCTTTTCGTTGCTCAACAAAACTGCGCGCAATATCATCGAATACAACATCCAACACTCGGACTTCCCACTTCCGCCAGAGAAGGTGGAACAATATGTCACCAAGCGCTTGCTTGTCAGTATAATTTGGGCGTTTTCTGGTGATGCCAAGTTGGACTTGCGTGCGGAGATGGGCGACTTCCTCCGCAAACAAACTGGAATCGACCTACCTCCGATGGCCGCTGAAGCATCTCTCATCGACTTTGATGTACAAATCGCTACCGCAGACTGGATCGCCTGGCAGTCCAAGGTTCCCTCCATTGAAATCGACGCGCACTCTGTTACTGCTGCTGATGTTGTCGTTCCCACCATGGACACCGTGCGCCACGAGGAAGTCCTGTATTCGTGGCTTTCTGAACACAAGCCTCTTTTGCTGTGTGGACCTCCAGGCTCGGGGAAAACCATGACGCTCTTCAGTGCACTTCGCAAACTTCCCGACATGGAAGTTGTCGGCCTCAACTTCTCTAGCGCCACTACCCCCGAACTCATTCTCAAGACTTTTGAACAATACTGCGAGTACAGAAAGACCCCGAATGGCGTCATCCTTGCGCCAGTTCAGATTGGTCGCTGGCTGGTCGTATTCTGCGATGAAATCAACCTTCCCGCCCAGGATAAGTATGGCACACAACGGGTTATTTCGTTCTTGCGTCAGTTGGTTGAATGCGGAGGATACTGGCGTGCAAGCGACATGTCGTGGGTTAAACTCGAACGTATCCAATTTGTAGGCGCATGTAACCCACCTACCGACCCTGGTCGTGTTCCCCTCAGCCACCGTTTCCTCCGTCACGCACCGCTCGTCATGGTGGACTATCCTGGAGAAGTTTCGCTCAAGCAGATTTATGGTACATATAATCGTGCCCTTCTGAAGGTCGTCCCGACGCTGCGCGCGTACGCCGAACCTCTCACGGACGCAATGGTCTCTTTCTATCTCGCTTCGCAGAAACGTTTCACTTCCGACATCCAAGCACACTATGTCTACAGCCCCCGTGAGCTCACGAGATGGGTGCGGGGTATCTATGAAGCTATTCGACCCTTGGAGATTTTATCTGTGGAAGGTCTCGTACGCGTCTGGGCTCACGAAGCGCTACGTCTCTTCCAGGACCGACTGGTGACGGAAGAAGAAAAGCAATGGACAGACGAACACATTGATTTTGCTGCTATGGAACATTTCCCGACAGTCAATCGCGACGAAGCTCTCAGCAGGCCCATTCTCTTTTCCAATTGGACCTCCAAAGACTACATTCCCGTGGACAGAGAAGTTTTACGCGAGTACACCAAGGCCCGTTTGCGCGTCTTTTATGAGGAAGAGTTGGATGTTCCTCTGGTTCTTTTCAACGACGTGCTCGATCACGTGCTCAGGATTGATCGTGTGTTCCGCCAAGTCCAAGGTCACCTATTGTTGATTGGTGTTAGTGGCAGTGGCAAGGTAATAGACATGGCTCTTGAAGCACCGCGAGGCTGATAATTCTGGCCAGACAACCCTGTCTCGTTTCGTTGCTTGGCTCAATGGGCTGAGCATTTTCCAGATCAAAGTCTCAAACAAGTATACTGGCGATGACTTCGACGATGATCTTCGTACTGTACTGAGACGTGCTGGTTGCAAAGGCGAGAAAATTTGCTTTATCATGGACGAATCCAACGTGCTCGACTCGGGTTTCCTGGAACGCATGAATACGCTTCTTGCAAACGCAGAGGTACCAGGTCTCTTCGAGGGTGACGAACATGCTGCTTTGATGACGGCGTGCAAGGAAGGGTCACAAAGAGATGGACTAATGCTCGACTCGCACGAGGAGCTCTATCGGTGGTTCACTCAGCAAGTTGCCAAGAACCTCCACGTCGTTTTTACTATGAACCCCCCGGAAAACGGTCTTGCGTCGCGCGCTGCTACATCACCTGCCTTGTTCAACCGTTGTGTTCTCGACTGGTTTGGTGACTGGTCAGACCAGGCATTCTACCAAGTTGGCATGGAGTTCACTCACACGTTGGACTTGGATCTGGCATCCTACTCTCCGCCCGTTCACTTCCCTATTGCCTACCGCGAGCTTTCCTTGCCCCCCATCCACCGCACTGCTGTCGTGAACGCTCTCGTCTATGTCCACATGTCTATGTTCCAGATCAACCAGCGTATCAGTCGTCGCCAAGGTCGTTACAACTATGTGACGCCTCGGCACTATCTCGATTTGTAAGCCCTCTTTTGCCGTTGATACAGTTGGTCTGATTGGTATTCTTTAGCATCAACCACTACGTCCGCCTTTACAACGAGAAGCGGGATGAGCTCGAAGAACAACAACGTCACCTTCACGTCGGTCTTGACAAACTCAAAGACACGGTGACGCAGGTTGAAGAGCTTCGCAAGAGCCTTGCTATAAAGAGATCCCAGCTTCAAGCCAAAGATACGGAAGCCAATGAAAAGCTCCAGCGCATGGTTGCAGACCAGCAGGAAGCTGAACAGAAAAAGACAGCATCCATCGAAATCCAGGCTGCGTTAGTGGAGCAGGACAAGAACATTACACAACGCCGTGCTGTCGTCATGGCCGACCTCGCAGACGCAGAACCTGCTGTGTTAGACGCACAGGCTGCTGTCAGTAACATCAAGAGGCAACATCTCCAAGAAGTTAGGACGATGGCTAATCCACCCGAAGCGGTCAAGCTCGCGATGGAGTCCGTCTGCACAGTTCTCGGGCACAAGATTGATAGCTGGCGGACGGTTCAGGGCATCATTCGTCGAGATGATTTTATCCAGAGGATCGTCAATTTCGATACCAATAATCAGATGACAAAATCGCTCCGCGAGGTCATGAAAAGGGATTTCTTGAGCCGACCGTCCTTCAATTTTGAGACTGTCCAACGTGCTAGTAAAGCCTGCGGTCCTCTCGTTAAGTGGGTACTTGCCCAGGTCCGCTTCTCGGAGATTCTCGACAAGGTGGAGCCTCTGCGGAACGAGGTACAGTCCCTTGAAACACAAGCTGAGACGACCAAGAAGCAAGCCGCTCAAATTATTACCATCGTTGCTGAACTGGAAGCCAAGATTGCCAAGTACAAGGAAGAATATGCTCTTCTCATTTCAGAGACCCAGGCGATTAAATCGGAGATGGAGCGAGTACAGAGCAAGGTTGATCGTAGCATGAAGCTCCTTGAAAGTTTATCCTCGGAGAAGGGACGATGGGAGTCCGGAAGTCGCACCTTTGATGCAGAAATGAGCACTATCGTTGGTGATGTGCTACTTTCTGCAGCCTTCCTTGCGTATGGCGGTTTCTTCGACCAACATTACAGAGAAGTCATGTGGCAGGACTGGTCGAACCATCTTCTCGAAGGAAACATCAAATTCAAGCCTGAACTCTCGTTGACCGAGTATCTCTCAACTGCGGATGACCGCTTGAGTTGGCAATCCAAATCGCTTCCGGCCGACAACTTGACCACCGAGAACGCGATCATGCTCAAGCGATTCAATCGTTACCCGTTGATCATCGACCCGACTGGCCAGGCAACCACCTTTTTGCTCAATGAGTACAAGGATCGCAAGATCACGGTTACGAGTTTCCTCGATGAAGCATTCCTCAAAGTTCTGGAAAGTGCGCTGCGTTTCGGTAATCCCATTCTCATCCAAGACGTCGAACATCTCGATCCCATCCTGAACGCCGTGTTGAACAGGGAGATTCGTCGGACAGGTGGCCGTGTGCTCATTCGTATTGGCAACCAAGACATCGATTTCTCTCCCGCGTTTACCATGTTCCTCTCCACTCGGGATCCGTCGGTCGAATTCTCTCCCGATATTTGCAGCAGGGTTACCTTTGTCAACTTCACGATGACACGCAGCAGCCTCCAAAGCCAGTCCCTGGATCAAGTGCTCAAGGTGGAACGGCCTGATACCGAACGCAAACGAACGGATCTCATGAAAGCTCAAGGCGAATTCCGGCTTCGCCTCCGAACACTGGAGAAATTGCTCCTTCAAGCCCTCAATGAGTCAACCGGCAACATCCTCGACGACGACAAAGTCATTGGCACCTTGGAAACCTTGAAGCGGGAGGCTGCAGAGATTACGCGCAAGGTAGAAGAGACAGACATCGTCATGAGGGAAGTCGAGCAGGTCACCGCGGAATACCTCCCGTTGGCACAGGCCTGCAGTTCCGTCTTCTTCATCCTCGAACAACTCAATCTCGTCAATCACTTTTATCAATTCTCACTTCAATTCTTCCTCGACATCTTCGATTACGTACTCCATCACAATCCCAACTTGAAAAACGTCACCGACTACCACAAGCGACGAGAGATTCTGCTCAGCGACCTTTTCCTCATTGCGTATAGGCGCACCTCGCGTGCTTTGCTTCACCGTGATCATGTCATGCTCGCTGTGCTTTTGGCACAAGTGAAGCTGCGAGGCGTAGAAGACATCGCCGATGAACTTGAGTTCCTGCTTGAGAGCGGACAAGGAATCGTCGGAAAGCCTAGCACATCCTCTGGCGAACAAGCCTCTTCCGTACTCTCGCCCGAGCAGATGATGCACCTTGAGGAATACGCGAAACAAAGCCTTTTCAAACCTGTCCTGAACAGCGTTTTCGAGTCTCCTGACGATTGGGTTGCGTTCCTACAATCTTCGAATCCTGAAACAATCGTACCTCTACCTTGGGAGCCAAGCACACGTATGTATCCATTATTTTTACACAAACGGCGTGTTCTAATAGTGGAACAGCTGCTGTGGAAGCCCTTCGTTCCATGCTTGTTGTCAAGTGCTTGAGACCTGATCGCCTTCTGCAATCTACCGCGTTGTTTGTACGAACCGTCTTTCAGAATGACCTGTCCTCCGAACTTGATCTTGGCGCCATGGTTGCAAACGAGGTTCCTGGTACAACTCCACTTGCTCTGGTGTCCGTGACTGGTTACGATGCCAGTTATCGTGTCGAGCATCTCATCCAGACCGTCGGGGTGCGTTCCTCATCGGTTGCCATGGGCTCCCAGGAAGGTTTCACTCTCGCAGATCAAGCGATTGCTGCTGCCTCAAGGCAAGGCACATGGGTCCTCCTCAAGAACGTTCACTTGGCACCCTCATGGCTAGGACAACTAGAGAAGAAGCTCCAAACCCTCAGTCCGCACCGCAACTTCCGCCTCTTCTTGACCATGGAAGCCAACCCCTCCATCCCTGTCAACATTCTCCGACAGTCTCGTATCATCATGAATGAGCCCCCACCAGGAGTGAAGGCCAACCTGCTTGACTCGCTCGGATCCATTCCCCCGCAACGCCTTGCTCAAGGACCTGCAGAAAAGGTCCGCTTGTATTTCCTCCTTGCATGGTTCCATGCAGTTGTCCAAGAGCGTTTACGATATGTTCCTTTGGGATGGAGCCAAACGTACGACTTCAATGACTCGGATATGGCCTCTGCCTTTGGTACCATCGACACGTGGCTCAACGCCGTCGCCAAAGGAAGGGCCAATGTTGATCCTGCCACGATCCCCTGGGATGCACTCCGGACGCTCATCAAACAGTCAGTGTATGGTGGGCGTGTCGACAGCGATTTCGACCAACGCATTCTCGATGCCTTTGTCGACAAACTGTTTACTCCAGCTGCCTACAATGTGGATTTCAACTTAGTGCCTAGTATCAATAACAGTCAAGTTCTCGAGGCTCCAGATGGCACCAAACTTGAGCACTTCCTTTCATGGGTGCAAGGCTTACCGGATCGCGAGCCACCATCATGGTTGACACTGCCGCCAACCGCAGAGAGGGTCATTGCTGTTGCTCAAGGTCGGTTCACGTGAGGTCACCCCGATGTACAGTGCTCACGGCGTTTGCAGGTAACGAGCTTCTCAGCAAGCTGCGAAAGATGCGAACTCTGGCCGATGACGATGATGACGTTCCGAATGCCGGTAGCCCATCGAAGAGCCAGTCTTCGCAACAACCTGCGTGGATGCGCAACTTGCACGAGCGTTGTCGCGAATGGCTGACGCAACTCCCATCGGTAAGACGTGTGCCCTACAATATCAATCTATTACTGAGTTTTCCATCCAGTCTTTGAATACATTGCCCAAACAATCTAGCGACAATCCAGATCCCCTTTATCGCCTATTCTTCCGAGAGGGCTCTATCGGCCGCAAGTTGCTCGACCAGGTTCGCAAGGACCTTGCAGACGTTGTCAAGGTGTGCGAGGGTGAACTGAAGCAAACGAACCACCTCCGAGCCTTGATGAGCTCGCTCACCAAAGGTGAATTTAATGCACCCTATGTCATGACTCGAAGCACACTAACGTGATCAAGGTACTATTCCGACACACTGGCGACGATACAAGGTTCCCAAGGCCATGTCAGTCTCAGAGTGGATTCCAGACCTTTCTCGTCGTCTGGCTCAATTGGATGGCATTACGACGATGCAGCAGTCCTTGTCTGACGTTGAAGTTTGGCTTGGAGGCTTGTTCTTCCCAGAGGCATATATTACCGCTACTCGGCAGGCTGTCGCTCACCGCAAGCGCTGGAGTCTGGAAACTCTGAGTCTACGGTTAGACATTGGTCAGATGAACAACCCGGGAGCGTTCATTGTTGATGGTGAGTTTAGAGTATGGGTTTCTACCTTGGCCTTTCTGATCATGACGCTTTAGGTTTGACACTGGAGGGAGCTGCATGGGATGCAGAAGTCTCGAAGCTTGTCCTGAACGATGGCGAAGCCGTTCACTTGAACGCATCTCAGATCTGTTGGATGCAAGATGAAGAGGACGACGACGACCGAAGTAATCTGGTGACACTCCCCGTCTACTTGAACAGCGACCGCAGCGACGTGATGTTTACAGTTGATCTACCTTTTGACGGCAGCTCTGCATCTCTTGTGGCGATGAGAGCTGTTTGTCTCAACGCTAGAGGTTAGTGATAGATGTTCGGTCTCATGATACCCAGATGCATAATACCTACGACTCATGTATGTTGGAATACAATATTTATACACAGTAATGATCCCGTCTATTCGAGATTCGAGTGGTATTGACAAGACATCTATCCTAGTTTGCAGCCAATGGGTAGGTCTCGCTTCCACCAACAACTTCTAGTACCTTCCAGTCTACTTGAATATTTTTCGTCGCAAAGATTGCACGAGCCCCTTTCGCGATAGCCTCAAAATTATGAGTCGCAAGTGCCAAAATAGTTGGGCCTGCTCCAGAGAGGCAGATCCCGAGCAAACCGGGATGAGTTTGTGGGGTAATTAGTGATGTCACTTCTGGCAAGCCAGGAATCTACGGCTCAGTGAGTAGCCGGTCGTGGATCACAGCACGGCAAGCACATACAAGCTTTTTCCGATAAGGTTGATGAACGCGATCCTTCATCGCCTCGTAGATCAGTTCGGGATCCGCTGGTGATTGTCCGAGCGCGGTAGTCAACACAGCGAGTCGTTGCATGTTGAAGATCTGCACTATCCATTCAGGGACAAACACATCCCCGTGCAAAGCACACGCACCAAATCTTTTCTAGAGTATTCCATGGGCAACGCTTCTCTCGCCTTGGCAGTACTCAGCTCGAACTGGGGTATGATCGCCACGGCCTTGATAGTCGGATTCCAACCGAAACGCACAAAGTGCCCGATGCCAAACGGCGGCACGGGCGGGGACATTCCCCAGTCCTCGCCCGCATCGGGCGGGTACTCTGGCAGGACCTCGGACAACGGGACCTGTGCGGCCACGCTGGCGACCGGATCGAGCTCTCGGAGGTACGATCCGACGAACCCGCCGACGAGCGCCGCCGTCACATTGTCTGGGTGTCTCTCGACCATCAACGCATAGTCGAGTATCCGTTCTCGCGCGAGATGGAGCTTTCCGAGCGCGTTCCCGAGGAGCACGCCCGCGATGACGGCCGCGCCCGAGGAACCGAGACCGCGGCCAAAGGGAATTTGGTTGTCAGCGTGGATGCTGACGAGCTCGGGCGGGAAGGTGTGTTGGTTGTTGCAGCGCAGGACGTAGAGCGCGACGCGGGTCGTCAGATTTTGGTATGGATTCAGCGGGACGTCGTCCGCGCCCTCCCCAGAGTAGGTGATTTGGACGAGGTCGGGTGAGGGAGGTCCGAATGTGACTGTGAGCGTCAGGTAGAGGGAGAGGGAGAGCCCTACGACATCAAAGCCTGGTCCGATGTTGGCAGAGGTTGCGGGGACTTTGATGATGATGCTGCTGGACATGGGTGATGCCGACCAAAAGGCTGAGCCGAGGCCGAACCGAGCTCCGGTCGATCCGTATGAGGACAGACTATGATATATTGTACAGCATAATCCTACTCTCATAATCCTACCTGCCGGGGCATGAAGCCTGGTTTCGATCCGCAAGTTTACCCTGTGTGCCATCAGCATATCAACTTGCGAAAGTCGATACTCCCATCCTCTGTAGTGACTGTGCCGCGGCGGTATATTACTTGAAGTGCTGCTTGCCAATTCGGATACGATCAAGGATCAGGCAACGGTCCTCTCCGGTGTTTTAAGGAAGAATATATGTGGAACGATTTAAAATCAAAGCCAAGAACCAGTCGAGCCCGTCGATCATTTATGCAACATCCCATTATTAACGTGCATGTCTCCCTACATCTCGTACTCCGAGTCTGTAATAAAATAGCAAATGTCTCTGGATATTAAGTATGGCAGAAGTGTCCAAGGCTTTCTAAAATACGACCAGAACGACCAGCGTCAAGGCTAATCAGTGACTGTAAACTAAATTTGCAGGTCATGTCAGATCGTGTTTTGCCAAATAGCGCTCAAACTTATACTCACATAAATCATATCATCCGCTGAACCACGCTCTGCAACCGGTAGGGCCACAGATTGGTGATTCTTCGCAGTAGTAACAGTAGACATCCTGTACACGCCCTTGGGAAGGCCACCAGTGACACTGGTGTACAGATAACCTCTGGCATCCGCCTTGTCGCCGAGCGCTGCAAAAAACACGAACTTTGTTGGGTCCGTAGGCGTAGTCTGTTGAAGCGACTCGAGAGATTCGATGGCAACGTGGTCATGGCCCTGGATAAAACCAGTAGCCGGGTCAAGCTGCTGAGGTGCAGCAAAGTAGTTTGTCTCTAGGTTCGCAAAGTAGCCCGTCGCAAGGTTCCTGACCGCTAATGTAACCTCGAAGGTTGTGTTGGCTGGGATGATGGCGAGATTGACGGGCGTGACAAACTTGACGCTCGGCATGTGCGTGGAGGAAGGAATGGCACCCATCGGAGCAGGGTTACACGAACCATTCTCGAGCTGCTCCCCATTGGTGATGGGAAGGTGGGGAAGCGTAGCACACCAGTTGATGAAATTATTGGTGGACGTCAGTGAAGCGGTTTCACCAGCCTCTGTACTGTTTAAGCCCAAACCATCTTGTGCAAAGTTTGGGGCAATCAGAGAGGACAGGAGGGTCAAGGAAGTCTGGGCCTCGGACGGGTTGGTAGGAGCACTATAAATGATGGGTTAGAAATTATTAGGGTAACCAAGGCGAGAGTAGACTTGCCTGGAGCGTGTGTCTAAACCATTTTGTAGAGGGAGACTACGTGTCGATTGGCGCTGTCTAAGGCTTGGGCCGGCCGAGACGAGGGATATCAGTAGCAATGTAGAGAAGATGAAGAACCTCATCGTTTATATGTGTAGAATCGGAAGGATAGGAGAAAACTGAAAGGCTACTCATCGTAGTGGTCTTGTTCTTATAGGCCATAGGCCATAGCCATGGACTCGGCTATGTTTACCTTGTAAGCAACACCGTCGGAATAGACAATGATAGGCGCTTCGACTGCCAGGCTAGAAACCCCTTAAAGTCTCATAGCCAAGGTACAATCTTATGGCAAGACCGATGACAAGCACCGAGTTGCCACGTTGCCCGAGCTCGCCGAGCATATCCCCAAGGAGTCGGAGAACACCCAGGGTAACAACTGCACTCGAAGAGCTGAGACTGGCATTGGTAGATGCTGGTGAGATCGGAGAGGGTGGGCAGTGCAGGACGTAGAACAGGGTGCAACTTTGTGTCTCTCGGACTTGAGAAGCGAGCTCGTCTGTCAGCTCGAAACACTGCCCTGATTGACAAGTACATTGCAGTGCCTCCGAGGAGTCCGTAGTGAAAATGGGCCTGTGTATTGGAAAAAAAATAACACTGCTCAACTACTATTGAACTTCAGAAAGGGACTTGTAAGCCACTCTGGCAGGAGCCCAAGTTGGAGTTAGAGTAGACGGCGCTAGGATGCACTGAGCGGCCCTTTGAGACATTGCTAATTCGACACTATTCATTGACGCTGCTATGTGAGACTTTGGCGTACCTACCAGCTACTGCCAGACTCATACACCGCAATGAGGAACATGCCAGCTCACAAGGATGTCAATTCTTATGGCAGTGGGCCGCTGGCGGTGATGAATTTTGGGCGTCATTCAATCATTACATCACTCTGTCGTCTGCGGAGACACTATATAGCACTTAAGGTGTGAGCAGACCATATATCTGGTCTGCCGTTTTGTTACTTATCGTATCGCCCAACACGATGTGCTTGACCTACTCATATCGGTAGCTGCGGATTGCCCAGTTTAGCCTCGCCTATGACGCATGACCTATGTATCACATAACACACCAGCGCGGTATGTCATATTACTGGCGTGTGTCGCAATTAGGCGACTCACAGCTAGCCGCCCATCCGTGAAGGTGTAGCAGTGCGGACAGTCGGTAGCGAATTCAGAGACTCTAGACAAATATGCATCACCCAGACATCCCACCCGATGTAGAGAAGCGTTGCGGGACGAGGTGGTCAATGAAGTTTGGATCAGATGAAGATGGTGGACTGGATGCAAGCCATATTGTGAAATGTATTAATACAAGTGTTCGAAAGCATCACAGTTTCGTTATCAGCTCGTTAACAAAAGACATATTGGCACATGAAGCTAGCCATAGAAACAAGGGGACTATGAACAGTTAGCAGACGAGAAGGGTGCGGGTACGTGGTGGTATTTTACTCTTCGGTGACCGTGAACTGCATTTGTGATGTGTCAGACTGTTTTCTTGCCAACGAAAACCAAACTTGTACTCACGTAAATCATATCATCCGCCGAACCACGCTCTGCAACTGGCAGGGCCACAGATTGGTGATTCTTCGCAGCGGTAACCGTAGACAACCTGTACACGCCCTTGGGAAGGCCGCCAGTGACACTGGCATACAGATAACCCTTGGCGTCAGCTTTGCCGCCCAGCGCCGTAAAGAACGCGAACTTGGTTGGATTCGTGGGTGTGGTCTGGCGGAGCGAGTGAAGGGATTCAATGGCAGCATGCGCATGGCCCTGGATAAGACCAGTAGTCGGGTCGAGCTGCTGAGGCGCAGCAAAGTAGTTTGTCTCTAGATTAGCAAAGTAGCCCGTCGCAAGGTTCCTCACAGCCAATGTAATCTCAAAGGTCGTGTTGGCTGGGATGACGGCAAGATTGGCGGGTGTGACAAACTTGACGCTCGGCATGTGCGTGGAGGAAGGAATGGCACCCATCGGAGCAGGGTTACACGAACCATTCTCGAGCTGCTCCCCATTGGTGATGGGAAGATGGGGAAGCGTAGCACACCAGTTGATGAAATTATTGGTGGACGTCAGCGAAGCGGTTTCACCAGCCTCTGTACTGTTTAAGCCCAAACCGTCTTGTGCAAAGTTTGGGGCAATCAAAGAGGATAAGAGGGTCAAGGAAGTCTGAGCCCCAGATGCGTTGGTAGGAGTACTATAAATGATAGGTTAGAAATTATTAGGGCAATCAAGGACGGTATACTTGCTTGGAGCGTGTGTCTAAGCCATTCTGTGGGGAGAAACTACGTGCTGATTGGCGTTGTCTGAGGCTTGGGCCGGCCGAGGCGAGGGATGCCAGCAGCAGTGTAGAGAAAGTGAAGAACCTCATCGTTATTGACTTGACTTTTGTCCGTGAAATTTGGAAGTGCTAGCCAGATGGTCACGAGGAGGGGAAGAAAACGCGACTGAGGGTCGCTCATCCTTGCCACACTCTTATACCGCGCAGGTCAAAGTTTGATCAGAGAGGTTTGAGCGCTGTTATGGCATACCGCACGAGAATAGATCAATTAGAAGGTGGCCGGCATCAGTAAACAAGACGAGTAACGCTAACGCTAACAGTGCCCCGAAATTTGAGTGCTCTGATTGGTCGAAACTAACTGCCATCAAGCCTTTTAAGGAGTGTTCGTGATCAGCTCCAAAATCTATCTGACCCGCGGGAGGAGAATGACAGACACATTGCGCAAGCATTGAAAGATCTCAGATGAAGACCTCAAGGCAAGTCAGACAATTCACTGGCGTGTGGTACAAATGAGAGTTGTTGCAGACGGAGATGATGCGATTCGGGCTTCTTGTTGCTAACCAAAGGCAAGGTCTGGCGCCTCAAGTTCTCAATGGCGCACGGAAATTATTGAGTGAGGTAATATTTGTCCGGAAGGTTTACAGTGAGTGCAGACCGCCGTAAGACTTGCAAACTCGCCACACGGCCACTGATGAGTCCAGCTCAAGGATAAATGGGTCATTGTAGTGTCGGGTACCTACTCGGACAACATCGCGTATAGAGCAGCTCTGACTCTTGATCAGCTTCGCGATTTTATGCGGGCCTCGTTATCTCCAATTGTTCGTTATCAGTCCCACGCAAGGGTTATGTGACAGGTAGCGATGTCAGCGAAGGCAAGCCTGACCCATACGTTGCTGGCGCCCTTGTACTTCAATTCAATGGAATATCCCCGAGAAATGTCGGTCATGCATCTATTTTCGGACTTTTCCAAGTTGAAGGCCCACCAGATCGAAAGCAGGACGGCCCACTGTCGCTCAAACTCTCGTTGTATGTGCCTCTCACCAAGTCGAAGCTCTCTTGAGGTCATCTAGATACGAACCATAGAAAAAACAATAAGGCATGTTCCTCACTCCCACTACCAAAAAGGACCACTCGAATGACCTTCCAGTCCCACACTATGGTTATTGCTAACTTTCTTCCGTTAACAAGTTGACGCTACTGGCGGCGCTACTTGTGTGAGACATTTTAGCCAACCTATCAGCTGCATACCAGACATGTGGGGCAAACGTGGGGAATGAATTTTCCGAACATCCGAGCACAGATCCGAGACCATTGTGATCTCCACGAGTACGCGCACAACCGCCGTTACGGAGGGCGGCGCACACGACAACGACGACGACGGCAGCGCGACGGCGTGCGCACCACCACTACCAGAGAGTGATACGACGGTTCGCCCACCACTGCCACGACGTGACGGTGACAGGGAGAGCGCAAAGGTTCACCATGCAACAATCACCAAGGGCAAGGCCGACACTACAGTCAGCCTACCACTGCAGTGCCGACGGCAGTGAGGACCATACAGCGACCATACTACCACTATCCGAATGGCAAAGGAGAGGGAACGCTGCGTCTCCACCACGGCGAAGGCGAGGCGAGGCGAGGGCCACAACGAGGACGTAGGAACGTGGTCACCCCCCACTCAACGCGCGGCGCAATGGCGCGCCAACCACCACCACGAGGTGAGAGCAGCGCAATATCATCCGCCATGACGACGACGACAGTAGAGGACAACGGCGTACTCACCACGACGAGGGTGGTGCAGTTGCTCTCTCACCACAGTTTTTTCGAGGAGGAGGACGGGGGTGACGCAGCGGGCTGCTTACCGCTACCATGCGACGACGAGGCGAGCGGGGGCTGCCCAATGGCGACTGCCGTGTAACAAGGAAGGGGACTAAAGTGGTGCAACGGTGCGCCGATCACCGCTGCGCGATGATGAAAGTGGCGGGGGCGGTCCAACGGCCTGTTCACCACCTCCACAACGACGACAGGGCAAGGTTGGCGCCCCGGCGTACTCACGATAACGAGGAGGGGGAGGAGGACACAACGGGGTACGATTCAGCAAGTATTTCCGTTACATCAGTTCATCCCCAAGCACAAGAGACCCTATCCATGCTCACAACCTCGACAGGAGGGTACATACTGGCTTTCGTCCATGAAGGACGGTCAAATACAACCTTACGCACTCGGCGGAAAATCGGGACCTGGTTTTCCATTCTATTACTCCATAATTTACGTGCACAATTTCGCACACCTAGTCATATCGATAGCTGCGGGTCTGGCATTGCCCTACCCAGCTCAGCCTCGTGCATCAGTGGCGAAGGTGGTGACACTCGTCACATAACACGGTATGCCATACTAACATGCACCGCAGTTGGTGCGTACAGTCAGCAGCGAATTCAGGGACTCTGAGGAAAATAGCCATACCCAAACACGCCGCCACAACCACCCAGCGCAATGGAGCGCTGCAGGACGGTCTATTTGAAGCCTGGGGCCCTGGAGCGGCTGAAATGGTGAGGGCAAGGCATAATCAGAGACATCGCACGGGCACGTCATATGACAATGGATGTGCTATAACTCCTGCTCAATCTCATCGCCAGTAGAACATGTTCGCTAAGATAAAACCGATTGAACTACGTGAGTGTAGTATTTGCCAGACACGGCGTATACATGGTCTGCCGCATAGCAGCGACAGACTGGGATGATCCGACGCAGCTGAAACTTGAGTTGAATGATTCATCGATCATTTATCCGTGCAAGGAACTCCTTGCTATTGAGCCATTCGCGCTGATGATCTATTTTGACATACCAAGAGCGCAAGAGATTACACGGATCGACTACAGATATGAATGTACTAATACAAGTGCTCTGAAATATCACTGTTCCGCCATTAGTTCGCGGTCAATCCCATGAAAAGAATGTCGCGTTGACGCATGCAGCTAGCACGTCTCCGTATGCGTGGGAATAGGAGTATTATGGACAGCGGAATGAGACGGGTGCGGATGCACGGTGGTATCTCGTTCTTCAATGACAGTGAACTACATTTGTGACTTGTCAGATCGTTTTCTCGCCAACAGAAACCAAACTTGTGCTCACGTAAATCACATCATCCGCAATACCACGCTGGGCAATTGGCAAGAGCACCGGCTGGTGATTTTTTGCGGCCGTGATAGTAGACAATCTGTACACGCCCTTGGGAAGGCCACCAGTAACATTAGCATACAGATAGCCTTTGGCATCAGCTTTGCCGTTCAACGCCGTAAAGAACGCGAACTTGTTTGGATTCGTAGGTGTAGTCTGGTGGAGCGAGTGGAGGGATTCAATGACGGCGTGTGTGTGGCCCTGGATAAGACCGGTGGTTGGATCGAGTTGCTGGGGTGCGGCAAGGTAGTTTGTGTCCGCATTCGCAAAGTAGCCCGTCGCAAAGTTCTTGACGGCTAATGTGATCTCAAAGGTAGTGTTGTGCGGGATGACCGCGAGGTTGATAGGCGTGACAAACTTGACGCTCGGCATGTGCGTGGTGGAAGGAATGGCCCCCATTGGAGCAGGGTTACACGAACCGTTCTTGAGCTGCTCGCCATTGGTGATGGGAAGGTGGGGAAGCGTAGCACACCAGTTGATGAAATTATTGGTGGACGTCAGCGACGCAACGGCGCCAGCTTCCGTGGTGTTCAGGCCCAGACCAGTCTGTGCAAAGTTTGGGGCGACTAGAGAGGACAAGAGGGTCAACGACGTCTGGGCCCCGCCAGAGGCTGTCGGGGACGGGGTGGCAGGCACACTGGTAGGACTGTAAAGATGGATTAGAACGGTTGGGCGTAACCAAGGACGAGAGTAGACTTGCTTGGAGCGTGCATTTATGCCATTTTGCGGTGAGCGTTGTCTGAGGCTTGGACCAGCCGAAACGAGGGATGCCAACAACAGCGTGATGAACTTCATCTTAGCGACCCTCAAGGCGAGGAGGGGAAAACACGCGATGGAGGGTCACCATCGAGAGCGTATTCTTATACCACATCGCCATAGGCCAAAGTTTGATCAGGGTGGTTTGAGCGCTGTTGAGTCATACACAAGAATAGATTAGTTAAAGGTACACACAATAACCGACTGGCAACATGCAACAAAGCATCAGAGTCGACGCGGTATGTAGGATACGTCTCTTATTGTTCTCCTGACCGTTTCTACAACAGATTCTCTTTGATCTGGATGGGTGATTGTGATCAGCTCAAAACCATCCGTTTGCTCATACCCTTTCAGCACCCTCATCGATTCCACCCCTGGCGTCCTCGACGCCTGGGATGAATTTCGCAAGCAGTATACCCATCTACCCACCAATATCGCCCATCTGACCCACGGGAGGAGGCTGACGGACACCCTGCGCGAGCACTGCAAGATCACAGATGAAGAAGACCTCAATGTGAGCCCGACAATGCATGTCACTCATGGTACAATGAGACTTGTTATAGGCAGAGATCATGCGATTCGAGCTTCTCGTTGCTAACCAAAGGCAAGGTCTGGGACCTCAAGTTCTCAATGGCGCGCGGAAATTACTGAGCGAGGTAATTGTCTAGAAAAAGACCGTCTTGAAGCCCGTTGACCATGAATTCAGCTCGATGAAATAGCACCGGATAAATGGACCATTATCACGTCGGGTACCTATTGAGACAATATCACGTATAGTGCAACTGACATTTGATCAGCTTCGCGATATTATGCGGGCCTCGCTATCTCCAAGTGTTCATTGCCTGTCCCACGCAAGGGTTACGTGACAGGAAACGATGTCAGCGCAGGCAAACCGAAGCCTGACCCATACATTGCTGGCGCCCTTGTCCTTGGGATATCCCCCGAGAAATGTTGGTCGTCTGTTGTTCAGACTCTACCCAATTCTGATGTAAATCAGGCTTGGTGGTTGAAGACGCACCGTCTGGGTTGAAAGCCGGACGCGCCGCTCACGCTCGGACTCTTGCCGTGTGTACCTCTCACCAGGCCGAAACCCTCTTGAAGGAATGTGCCAGTCATCTCGACTATATCGTACAGGATCTAGAAGGGTACGCTGCCTTCAATGTGTTCTTAGTGGTGAATCCTCATGGACTGATTCATATAGCGTCTCGGTCAGCTTAGTGGACGATCAAATAGAGATCGCGCTGAACACGATACCACGAAACTAAATAAATTCACGTCGAGCTGAATGTCATTGAAACATGGACAATCTGAGGATGCAGCGTGATATAGAAATAGTTGCTCAGAGGGCTGGCGAACAAGATGATGATGGGTCAAGGCACGGCCGGACCCTATGAATACAAATCGGAACGATCAAGGGAGAGCGATGCGTGTCAACTAACTGCTATCCGCAGTCGCAGCGAACGTGAGGGTTTCAAGGCGCCCTCTTCCCTTACATTCCTTCTGAAGCAGATCGGCGAGCGTCTTGAATTGAGGAGGGTCGATCAGCATCACCTAACGACATCCACGTTAGTCCAGGGCTTCCAGGAACCAGGATCGACTGACATATTCCCACATCTCTGCCTTGTCGGTTCGCTCGATTTGTTCGGCTGCCGATTGAATCCGTTCTTCCAGCCCTTCTCCATCCGCAGCCGGAACCGCCACGCGGACGCGCATCCGCGCACGTTGAATGGGCAGTTTTGATCCGGATTGGATGAGCCGCAAGGTCTCAGACACCTACCCTGCGTCACTCGGACCATCCGTCACGCATAAACAAATCACTGGCCTGACTTTTGGCATTCTTGCCCATCTTGACGCTCACCCCAGCCTCTGCCATTGCTTTCTCAATGATCCCGACTGGATAGGGGCGCTGAGTCGCTGGGTCGACACACTTTTCTGCAACGAGGGTCGCGATCTCCTTGCGCAACGAAGTCAGATCGTGCTCGCGTTCCTTCTCACCGACTTGAACCTCCCCCTTTTTCAGAATCTGATAGACGAGTTAGCACGTCAAGGCACGACGACAGAGACCATAAGCTTACCTCTTTGACGGCCTCGTCCACAGATGACGTTCCAAACGCTTTTTGGAGGTCGTTTGATTTCGCCACCTCGCCCTTGGAAACGTTGATAAACACGTTTGATATTTGGAGGACGTCATCTAGATTGGTTTCCCTTTAAACAGGAGATGAGACGGAGTGCAGGGGGAGCTGGACGTGGACTGACACGCCATTTCGCCATTCTTGAACTTTGTTCTTGTAGCATGCGATCTGTGATCTAAGGATATGCATGGAGTCCTTTAAGAAGAGTTGGATTGGCATACCTCGAAACGTCTTCCGCCTTTCTTCAGGCGAACAATCGAGACGTTTGTCAACCTGAGGAGGACATCAGTCGTAAAACTATCCAGTACGGAATACAGACTTGATTTGATTTGAAGGCTGGTTGATAGGCATGAATACGTGTGAGTTGAAGACGAGTGTATCGCCTCATACGGTAATTAATCATTGGCCCTCAAACGATACATTTACAAAATTGACTCAATCGCTGGTCATGAGTGTTCAACATTGCACGTAATTACCAGGAAAGACCCCCTCCGTTCCGTTCAGGCGGCCCGTCCACCAATCCTCCTGACTTTCTGTCTTCTTCACAATCTCAATTCGATCACCAGTCTTGAACGAGAGGTCCCCGTCGGCCTGATTGACGGGAACGCTCAGTGGGTGCAACCAATCAGGAGCAACTTCGTACCTGCGCATCGAAATCATACAGTGCTGTCACATACTCAACTGCGGGCTCAGGTTTCGGTTTAGGCTTGAGTGGAGGCGGTGGAGGCGGGCGTTTCGTCGCAGCAACAGCCCCATTATTTGAGACGGAGTATGGAGGTGGTGGGGCGACTTGCTCCCCACCTGGTGGCGGAGGTGGTGCCTTTTTCACAAACGATGGACTACCGTACGCAGGTGGTGGCACACGTGAAGTGGAGCTTGCTGTGGTCGCCATACTTGGAGTGCGTCCCACGGATGCGCCGGATTCTGCACGCTTCGCTTGAACCATCTTGGCTGGATTGAGCAGTAAGCAAGGCCGCTGGATAAAGGAGAATTTCCACGCACACGTAGACACTATTCGTTTGGTGATGCCGAGGTCCTCGATTTGGCTCCAAGCGTCGGTGCGACTGTTCTCGTAGTCGGACTGAATCTGCGACGCTGGACCGTTGGTGATATTATATCTGCCCTCACAAAAGGAGTTCATCTTCTCAAGGAATAAGTAGTAAATATTGAGCCTCGTTGAAGATCAGTTTACATGAAAACGCCATGCCACGTGCTAGACGTACTGCATGTAATAAAAGGAATGAAATAACGGGTCGATGAACTGAGTAGCGAGTTGCATGAATCGAGGGAGATCTTGTTTGAGCGTGTTGTTAATATAATCGTATTCATTCGTCGCTATCTCGAAGTCTTGCTCGAGCTAAGAGTCGGTTGGAAAAGGGACAGCACACATGGCCTGATCGACCGACCTTGAACAAGTTCTTCTCATCATTCAAGCTCTTCTCTTTCTTGTCTCGAAGTTTGGTCAATGAGTTGTTGAATCGATCGTAATCAACCAATTTGTGGTCACGCTTTGTGATTGTCTTCCTGATGGTTTTTAGGACACCTTGGAGCTCCTTGACGGGTCCAATTATACGACTATCGATCAATTCGAGCTCCGGTGCTACGGCGGAACGGAACTCATCCAAGTGCTGGGCATAGACAGGAGTGTTGGAAATTGTGGCTTCAGCACCTGAGCATTTGCTACCTAGGCCGAGTTCACCAGATAATGGCGAATAGATGAAACTGAAGTGATTCCCAAAGCCGGTAGCGCCAGTCAGGAGGGCTAACAAATGGAAGATCAAGATTGGACAGTGGATGTGCTAGTTGGGTTGCGTACCCGTGACTGCATCAGTGTAAGCTTTAGTGTCCTTGATCAGCTTCTCCGTGGACTGCTCCAAAGCGGAGAAGTGGGCATTGTAGTCATCGAATTCGGGATCGGATGATTCTGAGAACAAATCGGGTCATTCAGGACTGTGAAGGTATCTATGACTGACTCTTCGAAAACCCGGTTTTGGAGGTAACAAGGTGAGGTGTCCTGCGTAGAATCGCATGAGCTGCTAGACGACAGCACGGCGGTGATGGACCGCACCCGACCTCGAATAGGTCCTGAATTACACGAAGGAAATTCTCACCGTTTGATAGCTTTAGTGAATCCTTTCATGTTGACGTGTCTGTTGGATGCCAACCACCTAAAGCACAGTACGCAGTGGAGAGATGAGACTGCGAGGACGATTATGTCATCACAGACGACTTATCTATCCAACGGCTGAAGCTCTACCCCTTGCTCCAATCAGCGTTTGGATAACTCTGTCCTGGTAAAAGGTGGGTGATGTTGAATGTGTGTGCCGCAACCTTTGGCCAGTGACTCGCATAATCAAGCCAGTCTGTATACATATCCCAGCCTTTCGATATCCAGACCACTGGATACGATGTGTATTCAGATGAGACCGTAAATATGCGTCTTGAGAACATCATCCTATGTAGAAGGCACTGCCGCGCAGTTGCTGACTGTGCTTGCACACGATCGCCTTTATAAGACGAATAAAACGTCCGTTGAACGGTCGTTTAGCCTTCTCAGCGTCCATGCCAACCCCAGGCGTTGAAGTCTGGCCTATCCCGACGGAGATCACAGAGCACGTACTTTCTCTCTGTCATCCCCGTGACGTCGCCTCTTTTTCTCAGACATGTCGTGCTGCTTGGTCGCTTGCGAATGATCCCACGGACCAGCATCTCTGGCGCCAGTTATTCCTTCTCTTCCCTTTCGATGATCCCCGGGGAACGCGCCAAGGCCTCAGAGACATCCCGTTTGACTGGAAAATGGAGCTTCAGCGTAGAATGCACGCAGAAACAATTGCACGCAGTACTCGATCCACCCCCGGGGATCTTCTCGCAGCCCTTGCCGTTATATTAGGCGTAGTTCGTTCCGCCTCCCCCGTCGTGCGAGGTCACGAAGATGTTCCGTCCCCCAGCTTGCAGTGGGTGATGGACATATTAGAATCCACAAACATTTTACAATCACCCTCCTTCACCCATCTGTACGCCAGTCAGACACTCGCTCGCCTCCGCTCTTACCTGGCACTCACCCTCTGCAAATACGATGTCAGCGACAACGACGACGAAGGCAGATTGCGTATGAAGGTGATTCGCACTAGGAGCAGGCGCCGGGTATACGACCTCGACAACTACACCAGGGAGAATGACTGGGGGCCTTTCATGCCAGGCACGAGGGATGTCAACTGGTTTCATGTAGAGTGCATTGTGAATGTCATAGCGTTGAATTTCTCAGACCATACAAACCGTTTTCGAGACATACGGCCTCCTCGCGGTCTCGAAGCAACTCGCGCATATTCTGCTCCGAATGCAACCGCCCTTCCTTCCCATGATTGGGCGGGAGTGGAGGGAGACTGGACTCGGATCGTTTCATTCATGGATCATCGGTGAGCCTCTTCATCTTTGATCGGATGAATAGATTAATTTACGTCTCTTCTGAAGCGATTTATTTGGTGAGCAACGCGATGTTCTAGTCAATAGCTTTTGTTAAGCTCTGCGCACTAGCATTCAATGTAGATTGGGTCTTCTGATATCTTGATGACCCACGATTGACACGTGTGTTTGTAGTTTTTTATCCGGGGTCACTTGGGTCATGTACACGGTGGATCATTCTTTGAAGATCTCCATTTTTCCGAGGCGACGATCTTGATGGAGCTCAAGTTTCGACTCATAAGTCCGGACGAAATACCAGATTACTACATCCTCGACCGATTCCCTCCGCCCAAAGATCCACAGTATCCCACACTTTACTTTTTTGGTTCGTTTCGCAATATAGAAAGCTCTGAAACCACGATACTGGGATCAGTGCACATGGCCGACAATGATGTAGTGCGTTGGCGATTTGTGAGTTCCATGATGTCATCCTTTGCGTACAACGACCTCGTAATAATGACAGGCATCCGTGCATGCGGATCACATGCAATGGAGGTAACGCTTGCTTTTCTTTGTCTAGTCGTCGGGCTGATGACGCAATTTGTCTACAGCTCAGAGGGAGTACAAATCGGGGGGATAGCCAGCGCCATGGGGATCACTGGAACTTGGACTGCCGCACATCATGAGCGTGGTAGGTCGTTTTGTGACGGGAACAGAAACGTTGACTGTACTTACCTGTCAGGGGATCCTGCTGGCAAGTTGCATCTTGCACTGGAAGACCACACCTGGTCATTTACGAATCTTCGACAGGACCTTTCTGGCTTTGGAAAGTACCCAACGTGTAGTTATGATACGTACAGCATTGAATCGTTGACCGAGTTTTGTGCTTCCACTAGTAATACCGAAAGTCAGAATGAAGTCCATCGGCAGACTGGGACTCCCAGATGCCAGCATTGGTGCGAGCCTGACAGGCACAACCGAGTTCCAGGGAAATGATCAGGGGCCCGACAAGCACAGATAATTTATCATCCTCGTTGACTCAGCTCACTCCGATGATTCACACGCCTTTCCATGTCCTTGCCACTGTTCTACCACTACTTCAAAGCGCCTCTGCCTTATGCGAGGACGCTCGCCCTGCAAGAAAAAATCCATCAGACTCAGCTTGCTTCACGCCGCACATCATCCCACCATGACATCCTCCTGTTGCTGCAACACCGACCCGTGTACACCGCAGGACGCCGGCAGACCGACCACGAACTTGAGACGGAGCGCGCCCGCCTAACAAAGCTCGGTGCTGAGTTTGTGATGACAGACAGAGGCGGTCAACTAACGTATCACGGCCCTGGCCAACTCGTCGGCTACCCACTCCTTGACCTTGGTCGGACGTCTCCTCCCGTCGGCATACGCGACTACATTTGCAAGTTGCAGAAGACGATTCAAAGCTACCTGTCGAGCGCGCACACACTTGGGCATGTTCCGTCGGAGCACACGGGGGTGTTTCTGGATCCTGCGACCAAGGTTGCAAGTATCGGCGTCCAAGTGCGCCATCGACTCACGACGCACGGGTTCGCTATGAACGTCACGCGAGAGCCTCTGGCGTGGTTTGATCAGGTGGTTGCTTGTGGACTGACAGATGTGAAGGCCGGGTGCATCGCGTCAGCGGTCGGGGAGCAGGTTCAGGTCCAGGACGTGGTGGAGGGAATGGTGGATGCGTTCAGTCGATCGTATGAGAGGGATGTGGAGAAACTCGAGTTGGAGTCCGCGGGCGACGTTGGGAGAGCCATCCTCGAATTAGAGGAGGAGGCTTTGCTGGCTGGGGAATGGCCAAGAACTCCATAGAATTCAATTGAATTTTACCCCGTTTCAGCGTGCCGACTGATGACATGTGCGCCCGGCTCAGTAGTTGTGCGAGAGGAGACCTTTGGTTGCCAGACATTATTCACCACCAAATATTTCGATAGTACGCTTGTCGTCGGTGAAGCTTTGGCTCGCGCTCATTTCTTTTTGCAGGCATTCATTCGTCATGCACGTACTCATCCTTGGCGCCACCGGTCCAAGTGGCGTACTCCTGGTAAAGGAGGCGCTCGACGCCTCGCACACCGTCGTCATCTTTGCCCGCTCTCCAGAAAAACTTCCACAAGAAATCGCGGAGGACGCGCGGGTAAAGGTCATCAAAGGCGAGCTGGACGACGAGTCCGGCCTCTCAGGCGCGACGGAAAACGTGGACGCCGTTCTCTCCGCGCTCGGTCCCAAACTGTCCTACGGGGTCTATCCTAGCGGAGAGCCTCTCGCCGGAGCGTATGCGTTGATCATCAAGCTCATGTTGGCGCACGGCGTCAAACGCCTCATCGCCCTCGGCACCCCTAGCATGCCCGATTCCCATGACAAACCAAGTTTGAAATGGAGCCTGATGATCGGTAGTATCAAAACCTTGGTGCCTGGGGTTTACCGGGACATTGTAGCCATCGGGAACACTATTCGCACGCAAGGAGATGCGCTCGACTGGACGATCGTCCGTGTTCCCGTGTTGACCAACTCGAGCAATCGAAATGTCGTGGGTGGATACATAGGGGACGGAAAGACTGGCTTTACGCTGTCGAGAGCAGGGTTTGCAGCGTTTGTCTTGCAGGAGCTCGCGAGGAACGAATGGATCAAGCAGGCCCCAGTAATCAGTACAGTCTGACGATTCACATATACTTTTATCCTCCCCGCTTTTAGTATTCAGAACTGAAACATGGATCTCGAAATTCCTTCTGTCTACTATGCTTGATCTAGGAAATGACATTAGAGGTCTTGAGAAGGTCTTGCCAGCTGAACTTGTCAGGCTCCTCGTGAAATTGTTTCAATAGCACCTCAGGGGCTGAATCATGCTCCCTATGCTCTCCCCATAAATAAAATCTCTGAAGACCCATCGCAAGCAGCTGGGCGTCGACTTGGTTGAGGAGAAATCGCCCCGGCGTTTCCTTCTCTGATTGTACGGCCGCCGAGGTGGGGGACGGTGTGATCTCTCCACGCAATAATACTATTCCGTGCGATTGCGACAAATCTGTGTAAAAGGTCAACACTAGATATGGCGTCGCGAAGGATGTGCGAAGTTTGTATTCTTGGAGTGGCGTGAACAGAACGGTGGAAACTTCTGGAAGGTTGGACGAGGAACCGGACATCACGGGTTCGAACGGGTTCGGATTGGTGATAGATGGCGTCGGAGGTGCCGGATGGAAGTCCCACTGCATCAAAAAGAATTCGTGGGCCGGACCGGCGCTCTCGTCGACGGACGGATCAGAGCCAGACTCCCTGGGTACTGGCAGGACGAAAACCGGATACTTTTTCGCAACGCGCGCCATGGCATGGTATGACTCCAGAGGAAGAGAGGCACAGATGTAACCTCTCCTGGTTCGCGAGGCATGATACGCAGTCCACAGCGCAGATATTTGTGGTGCTGTGTGCGGTGTGGCCAAGAGTTTCTGGAGATTTAATATCGATGAAAGTGGCTGGCAAGTCGTGTGAGTTTGAGATTGCGCACGACGGTCGGATACTTGCCTTTACTGGGGAGCTGTCTCTGCGTGTGTTGGATAGTCCTGCACCCTGTGAGGAACCAGACGGGTTGATGTGGGGCAACCCGGTATCGGTTGTCTTGAACGACGCGAGAAGTGCGGCAGCCTCGTTCTTCTGTTTGTGGCGCGCTCCCTCCCGCGCCCGTGTTTTCAATTCCTCAAGGTCGAGTCCCTTCCTGTCAGCGAATATGCCCGTCAGAGTGATATGCAGGGCAAAGGCACTCACTCTCGCGCCTTTTGCTGGAGTTTGTGTGCATACTTGTGGCTGTAGGATGCCGTCGGACAGCCGAAATGAAAGGATCGAGCCACAGGGAACACACGAAGGGACGATGGCCGCATAATCTGGGAGACAGAGGAAATTTTGAGGCGTTACGTGATAAAAGTCGAAGATCAATCGATCACACGTCGCCATCAGCTACTTGCCATAAATAGCAAGTATCTACCCTGACGTGAGAGGCTGCTAAAGGCACTGTGTAGTCGGCCGAGAAACGTTATGTAACTTCATCGCACTTAGACCGAGTATGTCGATTTGACCCGAGCGATTGGGTGGCTACCGCATGCCTTTTCTTTAGCTTGCTCATCCTCCAAGACCCCACTCTCTAGCTTCTGCACCACCTCCTCATGCAAACTCACACATTCTTAGCGAGTAAGCGTTACCTAGCAAAAATAGCACACCATATCTGCGTGCTTATCTCTGCTTTCCAGGAGATAGCGGGCAGTGAGCCTATGGTGTCTACGAAACCCTATTCCCAAACTCACTCTTATCGTCGGCACCAGATTCGACCGTGGCGATGTGTCCTTTATCATCGTCGCAGGTGCCATGGTGTCTTTTATGATTCCAGGCCTCGGTTCGCGTGGTCTTATCTGAGGACATCCACAAGCGCCGCTAACAAATTTTGTATCCAGCTTTTCTCTATTCCGGTTTGGCAAGGAGAAAGTCTGCCCTCTCTCTGATCTGGGCTGTGACCGCAAGCAATGCTGTTTGCATTTTTCAGTGGTATTTCTGGGGTTATTCTTTAGCTTTTTCGCCCACCGCAACCAACGGATTCATCGGAAACCTCGCCAATTTTGGATTGATCGATGTTCTTGACAACCCATCCCCAGGCTCGCCCCTAATTCCAGCCCTCTTATACAGCTTTTACCAGATGGAGTTCGCTTGTGTAACAGTAGGAATCTTGGTCGGTGGCATTGCAGAGCGTGGCAGGGTTCTCCCCGCCATGGTTCTTACATTTTTGTGGATGACTCTCGTTTACTGTCCCTTGGCCTGCTGGGCATGGAATATTAATGGGTGGGGATTTAAGTGGGGGGTTCTAGATTATGCTGGTGAGCTTCTTTTTAGATTTATCAATTTCATTGTTCACAGGATGATTCCTCACACGTTCAACAGGCGGGGGCCCTGTCGAGATTGGCAGTGGGGTCGGAGGGCTTGCATATGCTTGGGTTCTCGGTCGACGACAGGAGAAGGAGCTGCTGAACTTTAGGCCCCACAATGTGTCCATCGTCAACCTCGGCACGTTTATTCTCTGGTTTGGATGGCTCGGGTTCAACGGGGGTAGCGCGTTCGGTGCAAACCTCCGCGCAATCATGGCAATCTGGAACTCGATGCTTGCTGCGGCTTTTGGTGGAATTGTTTGGTGTCTCCTCGATTACCGCTTGGAGCGCAAGTACAGTATGGTCGGCTTCTGTTCGGGAACTATTGCTGGTTTGGTTGCCGCCACTCCGGCCTCTGGTTTCATTGAACCATGGGCAGCTGTTATCATGGGCATCGTCACTGGCGCCGTTTGCAACTATTCAACGAAAAGTGAGATCCTTGTAGTCTCGTCGTTTAGTTTTCTAATCTGTCCCCAAGTCAAGCTGTTCTTCAAGATCGACGATGCGCTCGATCTCTTTGCCGAGCACGCTATGGGCGGTGTCATCGGTCTCCTCACCAACGGCCTCTTCGCAACCCACAAGGTCATTTCCCTTGATGGCGTAAACACCAGCGTCGATGGTGGTTGGGTCGATCACAACTACAAGCAGCTATATATTCAATTCGCCTACGTCTGCGCCACCTGCGCCTACACCTTTGTGGTGACTGCCATCCTCGCTAAGGCTGTCGACATGATTCCTGGTCTTCATCTCAAGACCTCGCCAGAGGGCGAAAGTCTTGGTCTGGACGAAGTCGAGGTGAGTCCATCGGCGTCCATCTACGTGATTACTATATGACTCTTTACGACAGATTGGAGAATTTGCCAACGACTATATCGAAGTTCGGAGGGATTATGCTGATTGGACAACCCTCGACCCTATGAACGAGCGGGGCTCTGAGGTGCCGACAATGGATACCTTTACCAATGGGGACCGGTCTGACAAGCCAGAGCTTCTTCGCATCGGAAGAGAGGATCCACCACTCGAGGCCATCCAAGAAAAGTCCGGGGACGAGTCGACCGAGATTGCCATCGAGGTGTCCTAAGCGTCCCCTTGGAGTGGGGTGAAGGAGAGGGAAAAGATCTACATTGAATTTGTGAGTATACAGAACAACATCACTACACTCTTTAGACAACAACGGGAGAACAAGTCTGGCACTTTCTTTAAGCCGTGCAGTTCATAGTTATTGTTCGGTGCTGAAACCATGGCAGAGCCAACTAAACGTATCGTGTAAATATGCAATCCAAACCATTGTGTCTTAGAGATCAGAAGTTTGTGTCTGAGAAACAGCAGTGCTTCAAAATCAACAGTCCCATCCAAGCACAAAATCCTCGCTGGCCGAGACATGGGTGGAGTTGTCGCGACTTCCGGTCTCCGAGCCAGAAATCAAGGAACCACAAATGCCCGAGCCGAACTCCTCATGCAAAAGGAGATCAACTACGTTGCGCGCGGCAATGGTCTCAGTCTCCATGGTGGAGATGAGCCTATGAATCTGTCAGGGTGTGAATGGCCAAGAAAACGAGAGTGACTTGCGGTTCGAATGCATTCACATAGTAAAATCCTTGGTCAATCTTGACCGGTGGGAACTTGGCAGTCGGGGTCAACACTGGGTACGCGTCCCACTAGCACGACAGTTGAACGACGGGAACGAGCAAACAGCGCACGTGCACGAACCTCTTGCCTGTACACCCAACCAACGTGGTCGAATACTTTTGAAAGCCATTCATCTGAGACACGTTGCTTGGAGAATATTTTGAAATTTCGTTCTTCATTCAAGTGACCTGTCTCGTTCATTTTGTGGACACGGCTGTGATAAGACAAGGAATTAAAGTCGGGTTCGACTCCACCAGCGACTACGCCCTCCGAAGTCGTCAGGATTGTTCTTGGGACATGGTCACCCGGTGACAAGCCAAAATAGCTCGGTTTGATGCCCTCATCGCGGGTGGTGAGAAGAGTGACATGGAGGCGGACATATGGCTGTGGTGGAATTTGGTCCGCAAGTTCTAACGGAATCCAGATGCCCGATTGGTGGAACGGGGCGGCCAGAATGATGCCACTGTATACTTCTGTTCCCGAAGAAGTGCGAACAGACCACAGAGAAGAATCAGGGATGCGACTGATTTCTTGGACCTTGGAGGATAGAGAACGGCGTCAGATTGTAAAGTATACCCTAAATGATGGTATCGTACCTCTGTGTTAAGATAAACATTGGCCCCAGAGCGGTTCAGGAAATTCTCGAATATGCGGAAATTCCCCGCAGCCACACCAACGGCGCCATCAGTAGCCATGCACACCATGCACCCCACATCATGGATCTTGCTGACATCCTAATAAGTAATATTTCTTAGCACAAGAAACTATTTCCGAACCCAGAAAAATTCTAACCTGACCATAATTAACGCGTGTAGCAGCGTCGATCATCTCTTGCGTAAACAATGGGGAAACACCATTCGCCTCAAGGTAATCGGCGCACGTAGAATTAGCCATCTCGTCCCATTCGAACACGGTGGCAAGGTCTGCCACATCATCCCATCTGGGTGCCTCCGTCCTGTACAAGCCCACGAAACGCGAAATCAAATTCTCGACACTTTAAAACATGTCAGCAGAGCGGAATGAGTGACCCCCATCAGCTCACAATTTTTGGGTTCTGGTTGGAGCCGTATATCCGTATCTCCACAAGATTTTGAAGGTCGTCCACCAACTCTTGTAGTAGCTGGTAGAATCCATCTTTATGTCAATTAACCCATCGATGGATGTCACCGGTTGAGATAGGCCAATTGTGCTTACGACAAGAACAAACTTGCTGCCATCCCAAATACCTGTGTCCTCGAATTCGTCGCCAATGTCTCTGAAGGTGAGGTTGAATTCCTTTGATGCTCTCATCAAATTCTTGTTTGCATTGACAAATATTGAAGCACCAAGCTCAATCGGGGCATAGGACGGGTCGTCATAAGGGTAGACAGTCGTGCTCCCTGAGACGCGTCAATGGAACTGGGACGCTGAGCAGAGGTAACACTCACGTCCACCAATATAAGAGGCACGCTCGTAGACATCTACCTCTACGTCAATGCCAGATCTCTCTTTGACTTTTGATATCCAGAACGCCGCCGACGAACCAGCAGCTCCCGCGCCAATGATGGCTATACGAGGGGCTGCAGCGGCGACCTGCTCTTCCACATGGATTGTCTGAGTAGACTTGAGGAAAGGGAGCCTGAAGGGGAATTGGAACGCGATGGAAGGGCTAATTAACGAGACGCATAGGATGGTACGGATGATAATTCCATGCATCCTGGAAGTAATTTGTACAAAAGTCTAGTGACGGCGGCAGTGCTGTTATTACCCGTTTGGGCCCGTTACCTCTGGCGCTCATAACTAATCTACGCTTACATAATCCGATGCTCTTGAGTTTTCCTAAAAATTTGTTGTTTTCAACCACAACCCTCACTGAGCTTTGTGTCCGCGAAGCAACTCCTTGCTAACTCCTGATACATAGCTACGGGTATGCAGATCGGGGAAGAGTGATCTTACGAGCTCAATTAAGCCGGAGCACCTCCAGACCTGTTGGCAACTGCTTCCCGAGGCAGCTTGGGGGATGCTTGACTATGCAGCTCTCACATATCGAGTATCTGGAATAACTTGTATTTGATCATCGCTACATCAATGCACGGCTAGTTTGTCATTAAATATGAAATGCGGTGTATTCAATGAAAAATAGAAAAGTCCGAATATTCTCAAATGATGAATCCTCCTGCGCAATAACCGTGGAGCTTCCTCGTGACAGAAGGATGAGTTTTGTACAGCCCTCAATAAGGCTGGCGGTATAGGGGGTATTCATCAGTTTCTTGTAGTTTGTAGTCTTGATCCAAGCGCAATACGGTGCCAGCCAACGTGTAGACCACCACTATGACATACTCCATCACTACTTCCATCACAACGTATATTTGCCATGATCCCGTAAACATGTTGAATTCGGCCAGAGAGTTATTTGACGTGGTCGTCTCTCCCGTTGTAGGGATAAGCGTGCTGGATGAAAAGGTGGAGAGCAAGCTGTACAGCGTGCGGACAGCAAGGAAGGGTAGGGCGATTGAGACAGCGACGAGCAACTATTTCACAAATTAGCTAGGGCTAAAATAATGATCAAAGGGGATGTCCCACCTGCTTGCGGTATTTCATGAGCTGGTAATGCCGGGCCCATTGCAGGACCGCAAAGGCAACCAAGACAATATATATCGCGGCGAATAATATCACACCGACACGACGTTCCGTGTCGGAGGCCGAGCTGGAACTCGTTGATATACCGAGAATTGTGAGGGCCAGGGCTACGAGTCCAACAATGTGCACGATCCTGAATACAAAACCATACTTGACTTGTCTGTCAGGTCCTTCAGTTCTATCAAAACGTCAATCCATTGAAGAGCTGAGCGCGGTGTCGTTCGTGGACTTACACAATTTCTAACAGACCGAGAGTGCTGAGTAGCAAGGGTGATAGGCCTGACGCCTCGAGAGCATAACCTCCAGTGTATAGTCCAGTCACGGCTGGTACGATGAGTTCTGCGGCAACTAGCAATGCACCGCCCAGGATCCGAACTGGCAATTGGGCTAAGCAAGTCATATCATGTGAGATTAACGTCAAAACTCACCCAACGAGAAAATGACAAGCAACAACCACCCACTGTCTCGTATGCCATATTTGGCGACGATGCGAATAGTAAAAATGAGGGCAGGGATATACAAGCCGATCGTCACGGCGGAAATGATGCCTTGAGTGTTAAGAGACATCTTGGGAGGTGCAAGAGAGAACAACGAGGCAAACGAGGACGGCTGGAAACCCTTTATGTATGAAACTTCGCCTATTGGGAGGCAGTGATTCGGGCCCTGCCCATGCATTTCGAAATTTGATGGAGGCTATGCTGGGGTTGACAGCGGCGCGCAGTGGGTCACAACAACACTTGCAGTGCTATGACGTGCAGCTGGATTTCACTGTGCTCCTTCATGGTCGACGGGCGGTCGGTC
Source organism: Tubosaeta aff. heterosetosa (assembly GCA_038094375.1). Lineage (NCBI taxonomy): Eukaryota > Fungi > Basidiomycota > Agaricomycetes > Boletales > Boletaceae > Tubosaeta > Tubosaeta aff. heterosetosa. The sequence goes on from JBBPUC010000014.1 coordinate 118,303, forward strand.
TGAGCGCGCTATTATCGAATGCTGCAAACCTGAACTCGGAGGATTCTTGGAGAAGGAACGAGAGCGCCAACTGCTTGTGCTTGTCATGCACCACCGGTCACCGGGCCGTTTCAGCGGGGCATAGGGTTCGGTGATCCTACGCAGTCCACCACTCGCAGTACTACTATCATCATGTCACCGACGGTAACACGTGCACGGGCACGGCGCAGCCACAACGTTGCACAGCATCATCGCATAGCCACTGAACACCGCCTCTGCGATACTAAATTTTCGCCGAGAAGCAATGCGACTGCCCAGGCGGGTGCCTTGGGCCCACATCAGTGAACTAGAGCAGGTATGTTTGTGGATTTATGCGGATGAAGAGGACCTCGAAGCCAAAACCTTTGCGATTAACAGAGTGAGTGCTAATCATTCCGCACTGATCGCCAAGTCATCCTGTTCTAGTTATCGGGATGGAAAGCAATAACACCACTTCCTCATGCCCTTGATTCTGCCCTGGCTATCTTGGCCGCTCGCATGCAAGACGCATCATGCGGAGATACACTCTCTCCCAAATCTGCCCTTGGCCTTCGACAAAACTATGCGATGGCAATCATCCGAATGGTCAACGGGTTAGTTGACCCTCTGCAGTCCGGCGCGTATGCAAGATCTATCGCTGCCATAGCTGCACAGCTCGGTTTGCCGTCGTGGCTTGTTGAGCTCAGGCATGCGGCGACCCATGAAGATTTGCCCAGCCTCGAGTTACTCAGAGAGGCAGGCAGAGAGGTAGTGGACTACCCCAATATTGACATACAGGTCTCTGATGTTCTCGATACCCGTAGTCTCTCTCTTGGCTTCTCCATAATTACTTTCATCCGACACTCAATCCTTCTGAACCCACCTCAACATCGTCCTCGTCGCCGCTACGCCCAGTCGAGCCTCTCTTGAGATCATATAAACTTCTTATGAAGGCTGTTACCCGAGACAGGTCGTTGCGCAAGCGGTACAAAGGGGACATCGATGCAGCGATACGTGATATTGAACGCTGGATATCGGAAACCAAGGTTTCAGCGGAACTCGCCGCTCATCCTCTCGGTTGGGGCTCCGGCGACAACTTCGCCGTCTCGCAAGCTGATATTAAAGAAAAGTGGGCACTGGAAATCTTTTGTGACGCCCTTTTTGAAAGGGGTGGCATTATACCCGTCTCTAAGAAGTCAGGAACCAACCAAATCTCTTTGCTCATTACTGATAGTCCCGTAGAAAGTGCCGTGCGCCTGCAGAACCTTTCCTCCCTACAACTGTTAGTCTTGCATTGTGGACACCGCTCCTCGTGCAACTTTACACAGCTCATGCAGTCCTCCCATCCGTATTCATTAGTCGAATCATCTCAATCCTACTGGAGGATCCCACGGAGGCCAACGGCGATATAGATTTGATCGAGTTCGACACCAGGGATGCTCTATACGGCGAGTACCTTGCGCGTTGGGTGAGCTGGGCTGTTCGAACTTGGGCGGATGAGGCGGAATACGAGACCGATTTAAGAAAAGAAACATTCTTTCAAGTGGCTCCAGCCTTTATCCCAGGACACAGCTCCGGACCCAAGACCAAAATGTATGAATGATCAATTTGCCCCACTTTCGGCGAAACTCACGGTTCAGAGGTAGATTGCGCCAACTGCTGCACGCGATCTCAACAGGTTCCGGGGATTTGGAGGATGGTGTGAGACTACTGAGCTCCACCGTAGCGATCTTGCGTTCACAGGTGCGAAAATACCATCTCTTGCGGATCATTTGATAACAACTTTCGCAGCCCTGGCAAGCCCATGATCTTGTGAATATGGAGGAACGTCTACGGATACTGACGTCAGCCAATGGACATCATATGGCGGAACTCTCCGGAAATGACTCCGCTGTGTGGGATGGCATTGTTCGACCGGACAAAACTCTACCCGTTGGTTGGAAGATGTTAGATGACCGTAGTAACTGGGCACCTTGCCCAATCGGTGTGTATTATTCTGAATCATAGCGAGACGCTAGAGGTACATGATTTCACTGAGGCTGAGTGATCGGCAACTGGATAATGGTTCTGCTAGCCTGGGTTAGTCACGTCACACGTCACATCATGCTTAAGTACGTCCAACGGGGCACCGCACAGGTCTGCTGGTCTACGCAGTACCACTGCCAGCTTATCCACTGTAAAGTGGGCGCGCCGTCTGACCTTGTTTCCATCCGGTGCAATACCGTGCGCAGACGATGAAACTCAATTCGCCACTACCACAGACTTTGCCGAAAGAATGTCAGAAAGCCGCGAAGATATGTGAGTTGGATCCCTTCCACAATCTCTCCGTTCTTAATATCACACAGTTGCTTCCTTCATCGATAGCAGGAATAATGGCTTGGACGGTGTGAGTGGCCAACCGACCGGATTACTATATACACCTGACTGTGTTTAGATCATACCGCGTAGCATCCTGGAACATGCAAGAGGTTTTGCTATCTTCACTGTATTTAAAGCTGGGTTCCTTTTCTCTGCACGAGCTGGGTCCGGAATTGTTATAGCAAAACTCCCGAATGGATGTGAGTCGCGTGCACTTGACATATTGATCGTTTTTGACCAAGTTTGGTAGCTTGGTCCGCTCCCAGCGCGATTGGCTCTGCTGGCATTGGCGTCGGCGGCCAACTTGGGGCAGAGATGACGGATTTTTTGGTCGTGTTGAACTCCCTTTCTGTGAATTTATTCTCTTTTTTTGAGAATCTTTATCTCAGGCTAGTCCTCCACAGGCAGTTGTAAGTTAAAACCGCACGTACAATGGTTATCACTGATCTTAATACCCCAGAAATCATTCATGTCAGCTGGATCATTGACTCTCGGTGGCAACCTGAGTATCGCGGTAGGACCTTTGGGCCGAAACGGGGAAGCAATTGGTTCATTGAATTCTCGTGGAAAGGTCGCTGCAATGTGAACTGTTTTTTTCTATCCTTGATTTGCGATTTACTGTTTGTGACAGGTATAGCTATTCGAAGACCAGAGGCCTTTTCGGAGGCGTATCTATCGAAGGTTCCGTTATTATGGAGCGTCAAGATGCCAATGCTCTCGCTTATAATCAAGACGTTACGGTCAAGATGCTTCTGAGCGGTGCCGTACCGTGTCCTGATTGGGCCGAGCCACTTGTGAACATCTTGGAGGCTTCCACCGGCACGCCTGGAGTCCGAAACTGGATCGACGATCGGGCGGCAGGAGAGATGTCATATGCGTTCGGTGGTGCTAGCGGAGCCAGTACAAGTGGTTCAAAGACCCAGCGGTTCCCTTTCCTCGGGAAAAAGAAAAAGAGCACTGAGTTTCCCCCGCAGCATTGGGGCACACATATAAATTCCGGGTCTTACTTTTCTAACGACTTTGATGACAGTCCAGCTCGATGGGAAGGGATTGACGGCCCATCACCTCGTTCTTCTGGTTTCGATGATGAATTTGATTCTGCTTTTGGTTCTGTACAGCAAACTAAGCACCGCACGTCGCGAAGTGTGGGAGCGTCCACAAGCATACCGCACACTCCTGTGGACTCTTACGATCCTGCAAGCCCTTTTAACTCACTTCCACCCTTCCGTTCAGCTCAATCAACACTTTCGGACAAAACGACTTCGCATTTGCGTACCATGAGTACGCCTAACGTGCGGTATTCTACACGCCAAGATAGTTTATCTGGATATACAAATCCATTTTCGTCTACACCACCCCCGGAGGACAATCTGGAATACAGTGAGAATACAGTTAGATCTTCACCACGCTTCAAGACAAAACCTGAGCTGAGCAAACCACTCTCGCCTCGCGAAGGCATTGCACGTGCGATTGCGCTGTATGACTTCAACGCTGTTGAGGTGTGTGGTCCTGCTCGTACCCAAAGCATTCTCCCTTAGTCCATTGCAGGCTGGAGACCTCTCGTTCTCAAAGGGGGATGTTATAATTGTCACCCGAAAGAGCGATAGTACTGATGATTGGTTGGCACACTTCATTTCTTGTGTGATATTCTCACTATTTAATGTTCTAGGTGGACGGGCAAACTGAGCGGTAAAGAAGGGATATTTCCCGCAAATTTTGTAGAGGTTGTTTAGCCTTTCTCATCTGTAGCGATCGTATGTTGCGTTTGTATGTATGCCCATGCTATCTTATCTTATCCGGAGTGATGTTCTTCATGTGACTACCACGTGGCCTCGCGCCTTGATAGAGTCGCGTTCAAGTCTTGTCGCGCCCCGACACTCATGCCAAAGGCGCCGCGGAAGAAGTACTATGCTGTTCGTGTCGGTCGTCAAGGCCCAAAGATATATGATACTTGGGACGAGGTGAGTTCGAATATCCTCTTCATTATGCCTGCGTTGATTAGAGGACCAAAAGTGTAAAGCTAATGTTGGATTTGATTTGATTTGTATTCCGATTTTTAACCCATTCCTAGGTTTCGAGATGGCCTTCAGCTATATTCAAGAGTTTCACCTCTAGGGCAGACGCCGAACAATGGGTCTCCACACCTCACCGGCTGGAGTGTAAGTTAAGATAGGAGGGCCCAGTACACACGTTCATGTTCGGTCTGAATCATCTTTAAGGTGCCCCGTCCACTTCCAACCATAGAGCGCAGCCAGAGGCGATGCGGGTTAGCGGTCGTCCGGTTGAACCGTCTTGGAAACCGGATGCTCCTGTGGCACCTACGGGACACAATTCGGAAGTCGGTGCTCCTGCGGTCGCCTTATCTGAGGAACAAAGAACTGTGTTGGATATGGTCAAAAGAGGCGAAAACGTCTTTTTCACAGGATCTGCTGGTAATGGCGACATCTTTCCATCCCAGATGACAGCTGAGTTTTTGTAGGGACTGGAAAGTCTGTCCTACTTCGTGCCATCATTTATACGTGTGGAGCGAGAGGTCCTAATACCCTTGCCATCACTGCGTCTACCGGGATCGCTGCGGTAAATATTGGTGGTACGACATTGCACTCGTGGGCCGGGATTGGTATGGGGAAGGAAGATGCAAAAAAGCTTGCAGGCAAATTTCTGGGACAGGAGAAACTTAGGAACGTGCTCGATCGCTGGCGAAGCGTAAAGACCCTGATATTGGATGAAAGTAAGCACATATCGGTATCATGAATGTGTTGCCTGCTCACGATCCTCGATTCTAGTTTCTATGATTGACGGCGTTCTTTTTGATAAACTTGTACGTATCCGCTCGGATTGCAACATATCCCGCTGAGAAGCGTGTAGGAATATATTGCACGAGTTCTCAGGAAAAGTGATAAACCTTTCGGCGGAATACAGGTTGTGCATATCACCTTATTTTTATGACAGGTTGCTCACATTATGGTTAGCTTGCCCTCTCTGGTGACTTTCTGCAACTACCACCAGTTCCGGACCGTGACAAGAACGGGGACTTTATTATGCCAAAGTTTGCCTTTGATGCAGACAGTTGGGGCCAATGCATCAAGCGTCCTGTTGTACTTACCAAGGTGTTCCGGCAAAAAGAACAGAGTACATCCAATTCTCCGTCGAGATCCGGCGCATCTAAACACTTAAAACTACAGCGTTTGTGGACATGTTAAACGATATGCGCTTGGGAAGATTGGATGATCACACCATCCGAGCCTTCCGAAAGCTTTCTAGACCACTGAAATATGATGATGGGATTGGTCCGACCCAGCTGTATTTGGTTTCTTTTGCTTCCTTGAACGTGTATTGACCAAATTACAGATATCCGACTCGAGCCGAAGTTGATCGCGCGAACGAATCAAGGTTGCGCGCGCTTCCTGGGCAAGTCACACAGTACAACGCCGTTGATATTCCAGGTTATGATTCAAACGGTGCTCGGATATCTGCACAGCAGATGGAGAAATTGCTAGGGCGACTTGTTGCTCCACAGTCCATTCAACTCAAGGTTTTTCCAATCATCGCGGTTAGCTAAGATCTGCTCACTGTGGTATAGGTTGGCGCCCAGGTCATGCTAATCAAGGTACGAATTCAATTCTCGCATTCTCTCTCGGCATTGAATTCTACCCACAGAACATGGTACAAGGGGAATTGGTGAATGGTTCAGTAGGACAAGTTGCCAAGTTCTGCACTTCTCGCGAAGCGGTGAAAGACCAGATGGAGATCGCTACAGAAGATGGACTGCGTGGCTCTGAGCGCGATATGGGACAAGTGGCCGCGAGATATGATGGCCCCCAGTGGCCTGTCGTCCGATTCACGAATGGGAGGGAGTTGCTCTGCGTACCAAGCGATTTCACGGTGGACAACGCTTACGGAGAGATGGAGGCTAAACGCCGACAGGCTCGTTGATCTATGCTATTCTGTCTGTTTACTGAGGATATTCCAGATCCCCCTGATTCTTGCGTGGGCGTTGAGCGTCCACAAATCTCAAGGGCAAACACTGGAACGCGTGAAAGTGGACTTGGGACGTACCTTTGAGAAGGGTCAAGGTAGGCCGTTGTTGATAACTGACTGGAAGGACTGCCTGACTGCGTCCAGCTTATGTAGCTCTCTCTCGTGCGACGAGCATGGCAACTCTAGAAGTCCTCAATTTTGATCCCAGCAAGTAAGCGAGTTGAGCATATATATTTCTGAGGCGCTGAATAACGCTATCTAGAGTGATGGTCCATCCTCGGATTTTGGCATGGTACAATGATCTAGAGCAGCAGGAATCATCAAGGAAGGGATTAGAGCAGGCTGAAGAGGATTGGTCTGATATGGACACTGATGATATCTACTGGAGTTAATATAACTGTGTACTAATTAAGCTGACACCAAGCCTCTTACGTACAGGCGTCCATGCCGAAACGTGTGTCCCAGCGTGTCCCCCAGCCATTTTTCTCTTGATTCTGAGCCATGAGCAACAATCGGTCCCGGTTCTACGCAGTGCGCATTGGGCGCGAAGGCCCGCGCGTGTATAATAACTACCTCGAGGTGAGTGCCTGAGATTCCCCTCTGGGTGTAGCTTAAGCGACCTTGACAGTTTGCGGCTGCAGTAAGCTTGTTTTCAGTAGGGCAGGGGCAGGGTCCTGAGCTGTTATAATCAGACCCTTGGATTTAGTGGAGCCAGCGGCAAAGGATTCGACGACTACGAGGACGCCAAGGATTGGCTGACGGGGTACCAGTTTGGTAGCGTTCAGACCACATACCATACCACTACTAGTAAGCTTTCCGAGAAACATGTCATTTGGAACGTTCACAGGCTGTTGGTAAACCATTCCTTGTGTCGAACCGTTAGACATCAATTACAACGTGAACGTGTTCCATCAAACGAGCCTCAATGTGGAAACTGCTACGTCGTCGACCGCGACATTCACAGCGCCTCAGCCAGCTACTCATGGTTTCCCTGGGTCTGACCAAACGCAAGATGTCTCGATGGACGAAGTCAGGGCGAATGCAATTCCACCTCAGCCAGCTGAGCCTCCCATCGAACTTTCAGGCGAGCAAAGGAATATTCTAGAGCTGGTCAAGTCGGGGCGGAATATTTTCTTCACCGGACCTGCTGGTGATCCCATGTCTACGCACCGTACACGAGCACTATGTTGATCATTGCTTGCAGGCACCGGAAAGTCAGTTCTACTCCGAGCAATCATCCGGCACCTACGTTCCGAATACGATGTCAATTTTGGAATCACCGCTCCAACTGGCATTGCTGGCTTGAACATTGGTGGGCAGACTATTCACTCCTGGGCAGGTATCGGGCTTGGAAAAGAGCCGTTCGACAAGCTCAAAAAGAGTTTGAGTGGGTTTTCGATCAAGCGGTGGAAAGCTGCCAGAGCTCTAGTCATTGATGAAGGTGGGCATGTTCCCTATGAGATTGTGTTGTGCTGATTTTATGCCAGTATCCATGCTAGACGGGCGTCTATTTGATAAGCTGGTGAGTCCGACGACCCACGACAAACCCTGCGAAAAGCTCACATCCGGATGAAGGAAGCCCTTGCACGTTACGTGCGAAATAACGATTATCCGTTCGGAGGTATCCAGGTAGCCTGAGTAACCCTCATTATATCGGTCGACCTGATGTCTCCAGCTTATTGCTTCAGGCGACTTCTTTCAATTACCTCCTGTCCCCGACCAGGATTCGACAAGCATACTCGAGGCCACGTTTGCGTTTCAAGCTCGAAGCTGGCACCGATGTATAAAACATATGGTAGAACTTACCAAAGTTTTTCGTCAGAAAGACAACAGTGCTTCGTTATTTTTTCGACGAATTCTTTCTCAATGACATCGTTTGTAGCGTTCATCGATATGCTCGCTTCGATGCGAACCGGCGTCCTGGAAGATTGGCAGAGGGTGGAATTTCAGAAGCTCTCCCGTGAAATACATTATGACGATGGGATTAGTCCAACACAGCTGTATGTTTCGTATCTGCTCCTAACACGTTCTCTTTACACTTCACACCTAGATTTCCCCTCAAGTTTGAGGTGGAGCAACACAACCTTAGGTGCCTCAGTCAACTCCCCGGTAAAATAGTCACGTATACAGCAATGGACTCGCGCGGGAGTGACATATACGGGAAGCGTCTTACCGTTTGTCAGGCGGAAAAATTACTGGACAGGCTTGTGTGCCCTAAAGAAGTCCCTTTAAAAGTGGGGGCTCAAGTGATGCTGCTCCGTGTATGACCCTCGCATCCACGTTGCCACTTCTCGCTCACATCGCCTTCCCTGCAGAACATGTTGCAAGGGGTGCTCGTCAATGGGTCGCTAGGCAAAGTCATCGAGTTTATCAACGTTCATGATGCCCAAAAGCGTCACATCGAGATAGCCGAGCTGGAACGACGAAAGGAAGGTCAGGAACCTCCGACGGTGTACGCGCCGGACGCCAGGGAAACCGATCCTGGGCTCATGGCACTCAGCCACCACGTTTTTTCAAAGAACCAGGCGTGGCCCCTCGTCCAGTTTACAAATGGCAGGTGTCTGCTGTGTTCTCCGGTCGAGTTCACGGTCGAAGGTCTGGGAGGTAATCTCGAGGCTCGACGGCTTCAAGTTCCACTCGCCCTTTCCTGGGCGATGTCTATACACAAATCACAGGGACAGACGCTCACTCGGGTCAAGGTGGATTTGGGTCGGATATTCGAAAAGGGACAAGGTGACGTGTCTGGATGTCGCATTTGGCCATCGCTCACAGCATGCATGTTACAGCGTACGTGGCCATTTCACGCGCGACGTGCATGGAGGGGCTCGAGATTGTCAATTTCGATCCTGAAAAGTATGTTTATGAGGATCATCGCTTGGCGTGCTAGCTGACTTGCTCTACCCGAGGGTTATGGCTCATCCGGATGTCATCGCATGGCAAAAACAATGGGACAAGGACAGATACCAAGAGGAAGAAATGGACAGCGACTGGGCGGTATCACAATGGCATGACTCGTTCCATGATTAGGGATTCTGTACAACACAATACAACACATTCCCCTCTAAACTGAAAAAAAGACAAACTCCCAGAAGCCATTCTAAGTATTAGATAACATGTCACTGCGTATCGAAAACTCGTTTGGAGCCGAAAGAGAGATAGAACTACGATGTGACGATGGGGCGAACGGTGAAGGGGGCGGAGAAACTAGAACAAGGGCATCGTCACCACTAGGCTCTCGCGGAGAACGCGGGGAGCGAGGCGGGAGAGGAGGTATTTCCATTTTCGCTTTGGTGGGCGAAACTGGGTTATTGGCTCGAAGCGAAGGGTGAATACTATGCGCCGGTCGAGGTGGCAGCCGGGGAGTGAAGTCTTCATTTTGCCGAGGCGACAACGGCCGTGGAATGCTCCCTACTCTCGTGAATGACGAGCCATAGTTATATACTGGGGCTTGTTCCCCAGATGGAGCATCCGGCAAGGGGGGAGAGCTGCTTGGGATCGGATCCTCGAAGAGTTGCGATGCATTTTGAATAAGGTCATCCATCCTCGTATCCTTTTAGAGCTGGGGTTAGCATGTCGTGAAAACCACGGGAAAATGACAAGGACCTTGAGATTCTGGACGCTGAGGAGATCACCTCCTTTCGGTACATCGTCTTCACCAAATATAACAGTGCCAAATACGATCGCCAAGTTTCTAATGTCCATTTTGTTCTTGTCCGAAAATGCAGCGACACGAGAAAGATGCTCCACGATAGCCCGAAGTGTTTCTCGATGAATTGCTGGCAGTCTACGAATCTTGGAGCGCATTTGAGATATGGTATTCGGATCTCCAGCTTTACACACGTGAGATAGTGGGTAAGAATATACAAGAGCTGACTGACCTCGACCTTCCATTTGCTCGCCCCGATCCGACATGGAATACTTGAACAAGGGCTCGGGTAACCCGCGTAGATATAACTAATGGACTGGATCAGAGGATCACATGACTGCAAAAGCAAAGCATATACCTTCAAAAGTGAGGAAACAGCATACACATCATCAGTTAGTCGGTTGAATTTAAATGCCTCTTCGTTCCTTTCTATCTTGTGTTGCAACTATAACCATGTTAGCATACGGATTGACAGTTCACCAACCACCAAGTACGCACGTCTTGTACAACAGCATGTCGTCCCGACACCTATAGAGTCAAATATAAGATCGTCGTTGAAATATAATGATAGGATTCCTTACACGGTATATACCTTCTGATTCCAAGCCTCTTTCGTCAATCTCTTGTATGCAGATTCGGACAATCTTCGGGATCTCTGTTTCTCCGAGACCCCTCGAAGTCGCATAATCGACTAGACTGACACCGAAGATCAAATCGCTACACTCTCCGACGTTGTAGTTATAATATAGTATGGACTTCGGAATCAATGATGTCAAAGCACGGGGGATATGAGTCGCAATAAGGGAGACATCTTTTTCGGGGGATATCTTTGTGACCATTGATCTTGCATGTTCAGAGAGCTGTGTCTGTGTTGCGGTAGTCGCGCTGCAAGTCAATAAGTTCAATGCTCTATAAACGACGAAGAGTATGCGTACGTCATATTATCAACATATTTTTCGAGTACGCCTTTGACAGTGCTCGAGTATTCACGAATAAAGCTCTCCAGGCTCTGAAACTTCATCAGGAGGGCGGACACAAGCAATAAAATCTCGTACTGTATACGCATTTTCCAGTATCTTTATCCGGCGAAGCCGAAGGGTCTCCAGCCAGTAAACCCCTTTTCTATATTCCCTGTCTGAAGAAACGTTGGGCAAGTCAACGGGAGAGTTACGGGAATACTGCACTGACCAGCCTCATCGGCTTCGCGCTTTGACCGAACTGCGCGAAGCGCACTGTTTTCGGTACGTACACCCAGTGTCTCCTTGACTGTAGAACCCTTATCCAGGAGGGTAATCAATTGATTGAGCTGCTTCTTACCTGAAGAGAATCAGCTCTCTAAAGACGCAGAGAGAAGAATATATGCATTACCATGATGGGCAAAATCAGAGAATGTTGTTCCAGAATTTGATGGGGAACGGTTTCGCATCACATGCGATGTCCCCGAAGGCCTTCTGTCGAGAGGTCGAAGAGGCTGAGGTGCAGTCACAGGAGGTCTCGAAGACAAAACAGGATTCGAGCGAGAGTTGGGCACGGACGCGCCGCCGAGTTCACCGTACGGGGCGTTTGAAGGGGCCTGAGGTGGGGTGGAAGCAGCCGCGAGTTTGTGATCCTGATACGAGTGAGATGATGAATGGGGTCGGAGTGGAGTACCTACCTCCACTTCTTGACACTTTTTGAGGTAAGCACGCTTTAGTTTTGGTAGGGTGTTCTCCGCGTAATCGGAGTATGCAGAATAAGATTCTTTGAGGTCTTCCTTGATGCGTTTACGTGTACGCTCCTGGGTGTCCTAGTATGAAAATCTTGGATACAGCGATCTTCCAATATCGGAGAGAAGGCACCTTTAATGCCATCAGGCCGCTGACAGCATCGATAGTGAGGGTCGAAAGGAAAGCTTGTCTGGTTTGCGCCTCTGCCAGAGATGAATAAATGCTGTCGGATGTGGATGCTGACGGACCTCTTTCTACATTGTCTCTGACTTCACTCCACGCTCGGCGAGCAGTACTCATATCTGTGCGATCGTCCAGAAAGGCATCAATGGACTTTGTTTTGCGATGTAACTTGACGAGAGATTCGACACTATCAGAGACGCGTCACGACATGGGGCAGATATACCCAAGGATGCTCACTAGATTTCCTCTATGCGCTTCCTGACGTGCTCGGATTACCTCTAACAGCGTCATGGCACTAGTCACGGAGATACATACCTTTCCTGGAAAAAGCTGAGGAACGAGTCTGTGAGGAGCTTGAGATGGTGGTCAAACAATGGCAGTGGGCCAGACTGAAGAGATGGCTCTGTGTATGATGGCCTTTGCTGTACAAATGCATCAAAGGAATCGGACGTTGGAGTCTGTACGGACATGATGGAGACTAACAAAGTGCTACCAAGCGTCTGTTATGCCCCCCGTCTGAGACCAACCCCCAAACATGTACACACACGGCACTCTAGCCTTTCTTCTCCATTTCAGTGTGGAGGTTCTGAGGGAGATGTTGTTCCATTCCTATTGGAAGCATTAGCACTGCCAGCTCACGCCGAGGCGGTGGACGAACCAAGGAAGAAGTCTTCGGGTTCCAAAGTCTCGTCTCTACCCATCAAGATATCGAGGTGGATGTTGCTCCGTCGCATTCCTGGGATATGTGGGTTCTGCGAAGACGTCGGTAGAGATGGTGTCACAACCACGTGGGCTTACCGAGGCGACGATCTTGCGCTCCATGAGCAGACGAGCCGGTGCGTGCAGCCCATATAGATCGCGCAGCAGTGTCAATTTCAGGTTGTCCTGAGTCTCCTCCCACTGGATGCATTTCGTTGAACGACATGAAGAACAAGAGCAGACCCGGGCTTACATGTGAGAGACGATTCTCGATGTCGTCCCTTGATTTCGTTTCTGCGGCGATGCTGCGCGGGCCATGCTGAAGAGTGTCGTGAAGTCCGAGACTGTTGGCTGTGGCAACCACGGACGCAGACTTTGGTTCTGCGGGTGGAACGATGCGCAACGAGGGTTCCTGTAGTAAGAATCCAGTTGAGCTGTATGGAGTCCAACATGAACGCACCATGGGTGCTTGAAGATGAGGAAAGATGACGCGTAAGTATGGTATATGATCGCGTGACACGATTGTGACCGCTGTGACTCCCCCACATCTCCTCTTAGCTTGCCAGCTAATACACATATAAGTAACTCGTTCTCATCGGACCCATCTCGCCTCTTTCCCTCTCCCTCCACCTCACAACCACCCTTTCATGTCTACCAGACATCCGCGCTCTTCCAGCATCCCTCTCCGGGCTGTTCCATCTTCTCCCGCTCGACACATAGAATCCGTCATTTCCATACCCTTTTCCACTAGCCCTTCCCAGTCGCGCTCGCGCATATCTAGCCATGCCTGGCCCCCGCGCAACTCCCCCGGAGCTATAGGTATCCCCCACGGCGTACGTGGGAGCACAACTGTCACCTCCAGTCCCCCGGCAAGGCCGACGTCTCGTTCCTTCTCCCAGTCCTCAGCCCTGTCCGCCCGAGGTGGCGCATCCTCCTACACCGTTTACGAACCTCGTGTCGTCAGGGCCGACTCGACTCGTGCCACTGATACTGCCTGTCCTAATAATTCTTCCGCATCATCTAGCTCACCCACGCGTACGAGACGAACAAGTTCCGCCGGTGTTAGGGCCCGCAGTACGCAACGGCCTTCTATCGGACATGTCCCTCATCATACAGAAACAGCTCCGTTCCCTCGCCCAGCCTATCTGGAACACTCCGCCCTCCGGCACCTGTTGCAAACAGAATCAGCTCCGCTGATTTCCCTCCCCAAACCAGAACTGATCATGAGACCGGATTCTATAGGCGCCAGGCGGATGCGACGATCACCGTCCTATGACAGCGACGAAGATGACATGAGCCCCCCCCGCGAGGTTCGAAAAAGCACGCTACCTTCTACTGCCGCGTCTTCACCAACTTTGTTGTTGCCCTCGCGCTGGTGCGACGAATACAGGAGTCCTCATCTAAGCGTATCCGGAGATGGTCGAGAACTAGTTTATCAAGGTGGGTTGTGGCTCGGTCGGTTTGTCCAGTGTACTTACCCCCGAGGAGCGTCCGGAGGTTCCGACAAAGATGCTGCAACAGCCCGCACCGTCGTTTCTGTGCCACCGGCTTGCGGAATATTTTATTACGAAGTTGAGGTTACCAGTAAAGTCTCGAAGAGGTGTTTCTATCCTCACTCCTCCTGTGCACTATCTAATACTTCTCATTCAGTCGCATAAGTATTGGGTTCGCCATTCCCGTGCCGCTCGATATAGGCTTAATAACTTGTAATTTACAGCTTTATCACTCGCGATGTCAAAGTGTCACGTCTTCCAGGATGGGAAAAGAATTCCTGGGGATATTACGGAGAGAGTGGCACCGTATGTTCTGGAGATAAGAATGGGTTGCCATTTGGAACTACATTTGGAGGTACACACGATACCAGGTTACGAACAATGGAGCATTCTAACCTTTTTGTTTTCCAGTTGGTGACATTATCGGTTGCGGTATAGACTTCACCCAGAATAAGGTATTTTACACCAAGAATGGCTCTCTTCTTGGTATGCCCGATTTAAGTCCGGTTGGCATTGTGACCAACGATATTCTCAGGGACAGCGTTTGAAAACGTTGGTAAAGATTGTGATCTTTTCCCAGCCGTCGGTCTCTGCTACACTAACGAATCTATTCACGCCAATTTTGGACAAGAGACTTTCAAGTATGACATAGAAGACCATGTTCTTCAACAGCGTAATCTCACTTGGGCCAAGATTCAATCCACCCCCTTGGTATGGCCTGAAGAGAAGCCTCACGCACATGACATGCCTCCTGCCGATTCTATTACCAATCCGAGTGACAAGATGCCACTCAACGACCTTGTGCTTTCTTACCTTTCGCACCATGGCTACGCACGCGCAGCGCGTGCATTCGAATCGCAATGCCGTACACGTGGCGGACTGTCTGCCCATGGGTCGTCTGTCGCGCCTGCACCGGAGCATACAATAGTTACGTCCACCACGGATGACTACGTTATGGATATGGATATTGGCGATGGCCCTTCGAGCGCTTCTGCATCGAAATCAGGTGTTTTGGCACCCATCCCAACCGACGACATCGAGCTTCGCACTCACATTATTCGATCCGTCGTTGCCGGGGATGTGGATACCGCACTAGCGGCGATTCGCAAACACTTTCCGCTGGTGCTCCAAGCTGACGCTGGGCTTATGCTATTTAAGCTTCGGTGTAGGAAATTTGTCGAGCTTGTGCTGGAAGCGGCAGAATTGAAGAAGAAGATGACGGTAGAGGAGAATGAGATGAATGTGGAGGTGTGTGGACCAGTATCCAGATCTGTATCTGGGTCCGCGCTCGAGTCCGTCAGTGAGGACACAGTGGGCAGCGACGGTGGGGTGATGGTGGATAGTGTGGGCATGGACGTTGATGATGGTGAGGCAGAGATTGACACGCCAGACGTGAGCACTCCGCACACAGATATAAGCATCCCCGCGAGCAGCGCACCGATTGCTATTGGACCAAGTCGTAAGCGCTCGGTTGTCTCGCTCTCTTCCACCAGCAGTTGGGCTGGCGTCACGGCTGCGCAGTATGGATCTGCTCTCGAGAAAGCGGTTGCGTACGGCCAGGAACTGGAGTCCGAATATAAGAACCGTGCCGAAGTCCGTGCAATATTCAAGCGAACATCAGTGATTATGGCTTATGATGATCCATTGGAGGCAGGTGGGGACGCAGCTGAGGTTGCAGGGCAGGCTGCAAGGGCAGCCCTTGCTAATGAACTCAACCAAGCTATCTTGCGTAAGGCGAATTCAGCTCGTTTGCGAGGACCAGAACTGATGCTCTGCAGAGTCGCAAGGACGTCCGGCACAACCTTTGCTTGATCGGTTGTATCGCCAAACTGCGGTATGCCTTACACAACTAGCGTTGATAGGCAACGGAGCTGCAGCATTTGCCGACATGCCCAAAGAGTTTCTGGATGCTTAGTAGTTGTTTAATTGGATGCCTACGGGAGGGTGAAGTTGTTGGGTGAATAAGGACATTGTAGTATTATAATGTTGCACCGTTGTATATCAGTAAAGATCCCCACCTCTGCAAAAAAGAGTTCAGCGGAGTGTTGTCTGGAATTGGAATAGTGTGTAGAATAAGGATACACGAACAGAAGAACAGCGTAGAATGTGGGTACTTGCAATTGTAAATGAGGGTGGTTCATGCGACAGTGAAGGACTCTCCGCATCCACACGCATCCTTTATATTAGGATTATTGAACACGAATTTGGAGCTGTGGACAAAACTGTGAGCCTGAGCATCTCAGAGGAGATGGGACCCTTGCCTTAGCGCATCCTCCTTCCAATCCATCTCACTGCCAATGATGGAGAACAACGCCTTGCTGTCTATCAGCACCCGCACACCATCCTGTTCGACGACTTCGTCAAACTTGCCAGGCTTGTCGACATAGTCTAGATGATATGATAAACCGGCACAACCCTTGTTGCGTACGCCGATCCGTATGAGCTGGGGTGTCGGACGATTGAGGAGGTCGCGAAGACGGTGTACCGCTTGGGGTGTCTTGGTGGGGTTAGCCAGGCAATGGGAGTGAGAGGGGACGTACGATGGAGAGCGCCGCTTTGGTCGCTCGGATGGTCGGTCTTGGGCGGGGTGCTTTGGGAACGGGCGGAGGAGGGGCCGCAAGCTGTGGTGCGGCGGGGTCTGGCGACGGATCTGGCGTGGTTGGGTCTTTGAATATAGACGGGGGGTGCGTCGCGGGTGTGGCGGAGAGGGCGGACATCATGGCATGGCGGTGGAGGACGCTCAGCGCGCGGCGGGTCGAGGCGAGCATATGGGAGCTGGAGGCAAAAGGATGGGGATGACTAATCACATATCCGGCTTCGTTTATTGGACCACCATGTCGACGGTACTGGCGACGGAGGTGAGAAAGCACACGGCCGCAAGACCGACGAGGGCTGCGGGGAGATATTGGAAGGGAAAGGCTCCAAAGGGTGTTGCGGAGGTTCCGTCTGATTCGGAGGAGGAGGACGGGCGAGAAGTGGCTGAAGAGGGCAGCGACGTTGTGCGAATCGGCGGCGAGGACGAGGAAGACGAACAGGATCTTGCGACGCTGACGACCCAGGCTAAACCTGCGCGCGCACTCAATGTCTCGCTCAAAGACGTCAGCATCTCTAGAGATGGCAAAGTCATCGTCGCAGGCCGTGAGGAGTCTGGCAGAACCCTCATGGAGGAAGGTACGCGTAGAACGCCTTTTCGTTGCCTTTCTTTTCTTAATTATGTATTACAGAAGAGTCAGAAGAGCTCGAGGAGGCACAAGAGCAAGCCGAGGAAGAGCAGGTGAGCTCTTGCGCATACAGCTGTACTTTATTGCTGACTACGCTACTTAGTCCAGTGAAGAAGAATCCGAGTCTGAAGAAGAAGAAAAACCTAAACTTCTCTTTAGGCCCGTGTTTGTCCCCAAGTATGCCGCCGTTACTCGCAAACTTCGTTTCATAACGCTACATATCCTACAGACGCGGACGCGCGACGATAGCAGAGAGAGATGCCATTGTTCAAGAGGCAGAAGAGATGGAACGACAAAAGGAACTCGCTGCTGAGCAGCGCAAGAAGGAAAGCCATGATCTCGTCGCAGAAAGCATCAGGAGAGAGCTAGCAGAGAGTACGTTTACTCGTTTCGAATCAGCATTTGATATCTTAAATCGCATCTAGAGGAAAAAGAAGATATCATTCCGGATGTTGATGATACCGATGGGCTCGACCCCGAGGGAGAGTTCGAGGCTTGGCGTTTCAGGGAACTGGAGAGGATCAAGAAGGAGAAAGAGGAGGAGCTCAGGCGTGAGGAAGAGCGCGAGGAGATTGAGCGGAGGCGCGCACTGCCCGAAGAACAACGAATGAAGGAAGATGTCGAACGTGCCAATAAGCTTCGGGAGGAAAAACCAAAAGGCCAGCAAAAGTTCCTCCAAAAGTATTGGCACAAGGGCGCCTTCCATCAGGTGAGTCACTGCAGACGCATGGAGAAATGATGTGCTGTGTATTCTGATCAATCATGACAGGATGACGAAGTTCTTAAAAGGCGAGACTACACCGAGGCAACAGAATCCACAGTCGACGTGTCATTCTTGCCAAAGGTAATGCAGGTCAAGAACTTTGGAAAGCGTAGCAGAACCAAATATACACATCTGTTGGATCAAGATACAACTGCGGGAAACGGTGGTTTTGGAGGTGTTGGCCCTGTCAAGTCAGGTGGTCGTTCGACGGAAGGCGGAGGCTGTTTCCTGTGTGGCGGTCCGCACCTGAAAAAAGGTATGGCTTGCGATTATTGTGCTCGTCCTTTGACTCAGCAGCTCCCAAGACTGCCCTCAAAATACTGGTCCCCCTTCCCGAGGGTCTGCAGCACCGGGTGCGGGGGCAGACAGGCAGGGGGGTCGAGTTTCATGGCATGACAGGGAGGGTATGGATGGACGGGACGAGCGAGATCGACGGTCTCCCAGACTGGATAGACCGCGGCATCTAGAGAATGATCGTGAGCAAGGTTGGCGAAGAAAGGATCGTGGCTACCGCGATGCTCGCACCAGCTACCCACGTTCACGTTCTTCGCGGTCTCGCTCACCTCATCGAGATCGGCGGCCAACCGCAGATTACGATCGAGAGAGCTACAAGCGTCGTCGTGTAGATTGAATGTAAGTCCCTCTTAACTTGTACGAGTGTGACGCAAGGTTTGTTAGAACTCGTGTGTACAGCTGCAGATCGCCGCAGCTGTGCATTGGACGTTATCGATGAATTTGTGATCCGACGGCCCCGTGAAAAGCGCCCGGCCGCTGACAGATATAAACCTCTTATCAGGACAGTTATCCTCCATAGGACCTGTCGATATCACGCGGTAAGCGTCCCCCGCATATCGACAACGCAGCTGAGCGATCCCCCGTTAGATTATGGAACTTTTCATGCGCGGGGTGCCGCTTGCGGTCTCAGAGGACGATGTCAAAGTTGAGCTAGCCAAGATATTGCACAAGCCTCCGTTTCCCCTCCAGCCTCTGCTCAATTTCGACGTTTTTCTTTTCAAAAAGAACAATGGACGTGGCAAATCGGGCATTCTGACTCTTCCAAGCGAGAGTTCGGGACAGACCTTTCTTCGCGCCTATGGCACCAGGGGTGTGTCGATCAAGGGTCCCAGAGTAATATTTTGCGAGAGCAACCGTCCGCTGAATCAGGAAAAGGTGAAGATACTCAACGCCAGGCAGTGGAGGGACCCGCAACAACTGAGGGCGGAGAAGGAGCGACGTATCCACGAGGGAAGGCCGCATGACCTCACTTCCTACGCCTTTGGGCGGTTCCTTGCAGACGATTCGTTCTCGGCCGAGTTCGTCGCTCAGGGATCGGCGGACATTGCCTGCGACCTTGAGCGCCGCCAGGTGCGCTTCACGCTTCGCAGGCAAGGTCAGGACGCCGAATCGGACGATGACTCGCGCATCACCAACCTGCTGAGCCTCATGACGCTCGGTGAACCGACTGCCACGATCGTTTCCTACTCGCCCCGTGCGGTTGACGCGGTTGTCACGAGCAATGAAGGGGATGAACCCGTCCTCTTTATCCGGGCGAATACGTTCCCGATGTTTGCTACCGAGATATACTCAGTCTTGCATCAGCGCGTCGACGCACGGCGCGCTCAGGGACTTGTCCCTGATGTTCCTATGCCGCCGGGCTGCTTCAGCTTGATGTGTACCTTTGCTGACGAAGACGAACGGGATACATTCATCCACGCGGCCAAGTCCAGATTTCACCTCCGCTGCAGCAGGAAACAATCTGCTATCCACGTTCGCGATAATACTTCGACACACAATGACGCAGGTCAGACCATGAACGATCTTCTGCGCGCTCTGCCTTTCGAGCTCGCTTTCGAGGTGGAAAAAGCGATCACGAACTGGACACTGAGTTCCCGCGACGTGATGTCCCTGCAAGGCAAGCTGCAGGAGTTATGTGATACTTACGACGACGTGGCAGCGCCAATCTTCAGGCGGTTTATCACACTTTTGGAGGAGAAGGGCCAGGACAGGGGGGCCCGACGGAGGCGTCGGCGTCGGCAGAACCGCGCTGCGCCGACAACCCTCGAGGGCCGTCTCGCTCATGCAGCCGATCTCTATCTAGAGGAACAGGCAAGACCAAGGGGACGCCTTGCGCCTGCGCTCCCTAGCCCTGGCATCTCATATTCATACCACATGATCCTCACCCCAACGCGTCATATCCTTGAAGGTCCGGTTGCGGACCAGTCCAACAGCGTCTTGCGTCGATTTGGCCACCACGAGTGTTTCTTGCGAGTGTCGTTCCAGGATGAGAATAGGTCAAAGTTGCGACGAGATTTGGAGACGTCGATCACGGACCTGCTGGCCAAACGATACCGTCCCGCCTTGCTCGATGGGTGTGTGGTTGCTGGAAGACGCTATCACATGCTGGGTTATTCGATGAGTGGTCTCAAGGAACATTCGTTGTGGTTCGTCACCCCATTTATCGATCAAGGAAAGAGTTTCAATGCCGAAGCGATCCGAACGAGCCTCGTGAGTGTTGTCTTATGCCGTGTATGTGCTCAGTGTTGATGTCCAATCCTACAGGGCGATTTTTCCCAATTGCTGTACAAACCCGCCAGACTTGGCGCTCGTTGGTCACAGGCGTTCTCGGCGACGGACCCATCGATCACCCTAAAGCCTGAAGAGATTGATTTTATCGACGATATCAAATCACCAGTTGGAAATGTCATGACTGATGGTTGTAGTCCCATCTCAAAGGAGCTCGCGCATGCCATTTGGAGAGCGTACCAGAAGATGAAGAAGAACCCCGCGCGGGGTAGGGTGCCGTCCGCATTCCAGTTCCGTCTTGGCGGCGCCAAGGGCATGGTCGTAGTGGATCTGACGCTAGAAGGCCGAGTCGTACTCCTCCGTCCTTCGCAGATCAAGTTTGATGCGCCAGACCGCCGCACGTTTGACATCCAGTCAACATCTGTGCGGCCTAAGGGCATGTTCTTGAATCGGCCTCTGATTGTGCTCATGGAATATCTCGGATCAAGCACGGAGCGCATCATAGAACTGCAGGATCGCTCGATCAACGAGGCGCAGTCTATTCGGGACTCGTTTTTGAATTCGTCCAAGGTGTTGCAGCAGCATGGGTTGGGGACGTCGTTTCATCTGCCGTCGCTGTTCAAGAACATGGCCTCGATCTTGAATATGAGGATCTATTACGAGAACGACACGGAGGGCAGTTTGTACAACGATTTGATTGCCAAGGCGCTGCACTGCGCCGAGACGCACATCTTGCGGGAGCTCAAGTACCGTGCTCACATTGGAGTTCCTGGATCGTTTACGCTGCTTGGCGTGTCAGATGAATGGGATTGTCTCGAAGAGGGGGAGATTTACGCGACGGTGTATGATGAGAAAAGTAAGACGTACAAGGAGATTACGGGTACGGTGGCGATTACGCGGAGCCCCCAGATTCATCCTGGCGACATAAAGATCGTGACTGCTGTGCGAAAGAAAGAACTCGAGCACCTTACGAATGTGGTGGTCTTTTCATGCAGGCATGGATCTGTAGAATGGATCTTTCGGGCCGGCTAATCCGTTTGACAGGGGTGACAGGGCATTGTCGTCCTGCCTCGGCGGAGGGGACCTCGACGGCGATGACTTCAATCTTATTCTTGACGTCAGTGTTGCGTTTCTGGTTGCTTTGTAGGCTCACACTCGCTTAGCCTGATTTGATCCCGCAAATGGACGTCACTCCGGGCGATTACGTATCGCTGCCAACCAAGCAGACAGTCCATCCGTGTGGCATTGAGGATGTCGTTGACTTTATCTTTGACTATGTGAGCCATTTGAGTGTCCATTCCGTCCCTGTCTCATACCACCCCAGATTGAGGCGGACCTCGTCGGGCACATCGCCATCTCACACCTCCGCTTCTCGGATCTATCAGATATCGGACCATCTTGTGACGATTGCCTCAGACTGGCAGAGCTTGCGTCCCAAGCTGTGGACTTTCCAAAGACGGGTACGCCTGTCAGGTTTCAGGACTTGCCCAGGCCCCGCGATCGGAGAAAGCCCGATTTCCTCGCGCGTGAAGGTGCAGATGTGGACAGTGAAGCGTATTATAACAGTCAAAAGCTACTCGGACAACTGTTCCGTCGCGTCCCAGTCACGGATTGGATGCCGCAAGAGTGGAACGAAAACCATACTCCATCCGGCGGGGACGTTGTTGAGCACGCTCTCAGACAGATTAATCTCTATGGGCTCGGGCTGTCACTGGCTGAACCGTCGGCCGAATTGCAGGAAGAGATGGATTATCTTTTGGAAGACTATAACCAGCGACTGTTGGCGATCGCGACCACCCATACGTTGTCGAAGAACAAGGATATCCATCTGTCAGAGTCGGAGCTAGTAAGCGGGACCATCATGGAAAACTGGTCCGACCACCACCGGCGCAGGGAGGCTGTGGGCGCGATGAATTTGCAGGTGCGTGTTCCGGGTGATGTGCGATGTCAAGGCTGATTGAGTAGACACACGAACTGGTGCGTGCTGTGAGGGCGGAGATGCGCGCGAGTAACACAGCAGGGGACGAGACCGAAGAGGAAGAACAATACACAGACGACTGGGACTGGGATGATGACGAAGACGACTTTTATCGAGAAGGGCGACAAATTGCGGAAATGTTCAAGCGAGCGTGGGCGGGGTGGTGTGCTGCGGAAACCGCGCTGATGCAAGACCCTGGATTGTACGGACCGCAGAGCTTTGGGTTGATCGCTTTGGGGCGCATGCTGGAGCTCGTCAAAGCGGCGCGTCGGCTCGTGTAGGTACTTAGGCGAGCAACGTGGACCAGGAGAATGCCGAGTTGTCCACCCCAAGATCATGTCACATACGTCACTTACCAAGATAGGAAATTATGTGATTTCAGAAAGGGAGGATGTGACAGCTGAAAGGGTTCCCTAAGGACAAGAAAGATATAAAGCCGCGTCGAAAAATGGACGCGTCTTATCTTCGCTCGCCATGGATAACTTCGACTTTACTGGCGTATTCGACGACTTGCTTGTTCCTCCTCCGGATCAGTGGCCTGTTGGCGCGTTACCCTCCCCTGCAGACCTTGCTGCGATGCCCATCCCGCCTTCGCGCACCTCTCCGCGCAACAAAGACCCCAACCACATCCCGCGCCCCAGAAACGCGTTCATGCTCTTCCGGTCTGCCTTTGCCGCTGCGCAAAAGATCACCTCCACCATCGAACACGACAACCGGCACATCACCCGTATCATCGCACACTGCTGGAAGCGTCTCTCAGACGCAGAGAAGCAGGTGTGGCAAGACAAGGCCGACGCCGAGAAGCGAGAGCACAAGGCGCGCTACCCCAACTACCGGTTCACCCCCACCGGGCGGGGCAACCGACGCGTCAAGCGCAAGGTACGCAGGAACGGAGAAGAGGACGTGAAACGCTGCGAGAGACTCGCAGAGCTGGTCATGGCTGGCAAGCTCGGCGAGGAGCTGGAGAGTGCGATCAAGCAGATTGACGAGGCGCGTCTGGCTGCCGTGCATGTCGTCGACGCGCCCGACGCGTCTACCAGTGCGGTGAAGCCGAGTCCACAAGCAAGGGAATCGTTTCTAGATATCCCACCGTTTCGCAGCCCGTTGCTGCCGCCTACAGCACAGGTCCCCGAGAGGGACTTGATGTACCAGGTGAGATACATTAGCTTTGTGATGCTTTGAACCATCTGACGGGTCTATAAAGCCTCCGGTGGGCGTCGCACCGCTAACAGGTCTAGAGTATCTCTTGGACCCGCCGTTCCAATACTATCACACTCGCGAGGGGGGACCTGCGATGAACCTCATCCCCCCTCTTGATCATTTTCAATCGGTGGTCAACCTTATGGATGGTGGCTACACGGCCGAACAATCATCACTCGACTTCTCAGTTTTTTCGTGGACTGCCTCGGACAGTTTTCCATATTACCCCCAGTAGCTGGACATTTGATTTATTTCTTCATTTAAATAATGTGCAT